>KZ505641.1:2070377-2087287 GCA_002844005.1 Limosa lapponica baueri | reverse complement strand
CACCAGAGCCAAAACAGTGCCTTCTGAAAGAACAGATGGTGCCCTGGGCGGCCCTCCGGAGCGCTCCGCGGCGTGCATTCCTCCACTCCGCCGCTCAGATAACTGAGTTATACAGCACACGACCATCTGGTGTATGACACATCTTGTGTCCCCCGGACAATGCCCCGGCAAACCTCTTCAGGGGAGAGGTTAGTTTCTAGGGTAACAGCAGCATGTGCAGCTCCAGGCCTTATTGAGATTCAGGGCTCTTCACTTGTCCCTATTCTTCTCCTCCCTATTGTTGTCACTTGAGCTTTTGCTGCTTGGTTACTCCGAGACTGACAATATCCATCAGTATTTTGTCCCTGGCCCAGAAACCATTGTCTCCAAATTTTGTTTCATTATTTACGTTTTCAATATCCAATGGTTGGCTGAAGCATCTGCTGTAGAGTGATAAGGCAAGTGCCTATTGAGGAGGACTGCGCTGCTGCCTGACAACGATGGTTTGAATTATTTAGCTTGTGGTTGGACAAGCCTTTGCAAAAGCCAGGGTATCCATGAAGCACTGAGGTGACTTTATTTATTTGTCTGCTTCAGTTTTTTAGGTGTTCGCATCTTTTAATCCAAATGCAAGAAAAGCTCAAAGCCTCTATAGATAAGTAAGCTCTCGAAGAAGCAGGTCTGCTGGAGTTCTCTGGATTTTTCCTTGCTGTGTACTATTTGGAAAAAAAAAGGGGGGGGGTTTTGCTTTTCTTCTGAAGTGACTTCGTTTTTTGAGTGCTGATATTCTCCTCTTATTTAAAGAGCCAAGGTCTGGCCTATAACCATGATCAAGCACAGGGACTATGCATAGTACTGTGAAATTCAGTTTTAGCAATGTGAATCAGCTAGTTTAATCAGCAAAGAGAAATAGTAGATAGATGTTTTATCCACCAATAAGACACGTGTTCCCCTGAATCCTTTACTCTGTTGCAGAACAATTATATTGGCAATGTTACCTTCCTCAGATATCTGTAATTGTCACAGCTAGCCAAAATCCCCCAAATCCATCTCGTATCTGTATGGAGTAGGCTGCTCATTCAATGAAGTTGAAAATACTTGTTTAAAAAATTAAAACACTGAGCATGAGGTTTAAATAAGTATTAAAAACACACAATTAAGGACATACCAGTGGTGTCTAAGCACAACTATGCTGAACTATGCAGGCCTAAGTGCTTTCCTCAGTCAAGGTATGAGTAACTTTAAAATATTGCATCATATCTCAGGTTAAGGTCAAGTATTAGAAAACGAGCAATAACAGTTAAGAGAGGTTCTGTTTCTATGTAGCAAATAATAATAACATATATATTGATATTGTCGTAAATTTGTTATAATGTTCGGTCTGATTCATTGTTTTCACTCATTTATAACTTTTTACCTTTCAAAGTAACACTCACCTGAAGGCAATTTTTATAAAGATGCTAAAACGTTTCAGATTTACTATGAGGAAAAGAGGCGGGGGTGAAATTTAGGGTTTTCCCAGAATGAAACAAACTTTGTTTTGTAGACATCAGAGCTGGTGGCAGAAAATGATGATGAGATGTAACCTTGAGCCAGAGGACTGGTTCTAAATATTCTCATTAAATTCAGTTTTGCTTTGCAGCATGTTTTGCCCCTGACCTGTTCGTTAGGTGTGCCACAGCAGTAAGTGTGTTTACTTCATCACATGCTTGAGATGGCATGTGATCATAAAAGTAAAGCCCGTGCTAGAGTTCATATGCAAGAGGAGATAGAGCTGATCATGGGCAAGGCTCGCTTAGCTGTGTTTTGCTTGGCAGCTTTCAATAGCAAAGAGGAGGGGTTGGAAATATCCTCGCTTTGTTATAGATTTGGACAGAGTTCCTATTTTTCCATCTAACTATTGAAAGTTATCAGCACTTTGCTCCACCAGAGTCTCTGCGTTATCTTTGTAGGTGTGAAGCCCTCCATCCTGGCCAACAGAGCAGGGCCAGCTGGGAAGGTGCAAGCAAAGCACCTGGGCTTGTGGTGTTTGTGAGTGCGCAAGAAAGGTCCATCCACTGATATCGCATAGATTGGAAACCAGGTCTCAGTCGTGCAACCCTTCTCCCCCTCTTGCAGCCCTCCCCACCTCCCCTCTTCCAACCTTAGAGGTGAGGGGCTGCAGCCCTGAGGTCCCTCAGCATCTCTCCAGCTTCAGAGCATGAGAACAACTGAAAGTGAACCAGACTGGGCAGTCCCCTCCTGCGTACTCTTCATCTGAGAATAGTATCAGGTGAGGTATTTCTTCAGAAATCGTGGAAGCTGCATGCCTACAGCTGGAGTGCTGCATAGTAGTCTGGTTACTGAGCTGGATGAGTATTTCCTGAAAGTGACATGGAGCAGAAGGAACTAACGAGGGTGGTCAGAAGAATTGAGAGCCTGTATTAGGAGTTTCTCTGTCTAACCTAGCAAAGCAAAACTCTAAGGTTGCTCTCCATAAATATATACAGGAAGGAGAAGGGCTGTTTCACCCAAAGAACGGTGTTACCACAAGAACAAATATGTAAGTTGTCCATGAATACATTCGTGAAGGTTTCTAAACATCAGAGAAGGGGCAACAGCACCCCAGTGTAAATATGGCAGGCCAAAACTCCCAGCTTTAAGATGCCACTTGATTAATTTGTGAAGGAGATCATAGACTATGATTGCCTGCAAAGGCAGGGAACTGGTCCACGTAACTCAGGACATCCCTGCTACTCCAGTATGTCGTAGGCTTCAAAGGCAGAAGAGCCCATTAGAGCATCTGGTCTGAACTTCTGTATGACACAGGCCAGACATCTCATCCAGTTGCTCTTTGCTGAGCCCAGCAATTTTTCTGACCTGTTATCTTACAGGAAGTCATCGAATCTTGACATAAAGACAGCAAGATCCATTCCTTTCCCTGAAGTTTGTCACTGCCTTACTCCTCCCACTATTAAAAAGGACAGCTTTTCTTGTTTGGGTCTGAATTTGTTCACCAATATCTTTGATTCTTATTAGGCTTTCCACAGACAAATTAAAAAGCCTTCTAGCACAGGAAGTGATCCTGCCTTAGCAAAGATTACAATAAGCTTCGTCTGTGAATGAAGACTAGGGTAAATACACTTACACTTACTGACCCAGAAAAGTTGAAGTTTTTAGCTATTCCTTCTGTGCTGTACCTTCCATGTTTAGTCATCCTTCTGACCTTGTACTTTGATTTTTACAAGCTTGTTCTAAAGCGATAAAATTGCCTTGGTGCCTTGTTGCAGCAGAATCACCCAGGTTTGCCTTGGGGACTGTGGGGTTTTGCACAATCCAGTGGTAAAGCTTTGAGATCCTTAAATATTCTTCATGTGCATTGTGGGAACAGGCAGAAAAGGAGATGCTGCAGTATCTCTAGACATGTCAGCTGCCCAGGTTATCTGCAGGCAGTGACCAGAGGACCTCAGTTACCATGGCTGTTGGTCCATACCTACAACAGTACCAACTGTATTTGAAATTATTTTTTAAATACTTAGGAGAGGAAAATATGCAGGACAATAAGACATACAGCTGGATTCCTGAATGAGGATGGGTGTCCCTACATCTTTTTAAAGAAGAATAAAGTGGGATCTGTGCTTTCCTTTTTTTTCCACTGGCCAGAGCATTGGGCTGCCTAATGGGCAAGACAGGTGCTGCTTTCTTTCCTATATAATATTAGGGGAAGTTCCCTGTCCTGTGCTAATCCAGGCTCTTTTAATGAGTGTCAGTTGGACTGGCATAAGCTTCATTATCTGAGAAAGTGAGGAGAGTGCGTGTATATGGATATATGCGTGCACATGTAGTATCCACCACCAGAGAAGGAAAGATTATGTATATATGTTATTGTTGATCATTTTTTAGAGAAACATGAAGACGCACAGGCAGAGGCACAAGTGATACATGCAATATGGAAAGACATCACAGAACTCACTTCATTTCTAGAAGAAATTACTGTCTGCAGACTCAGGCTAGAGCAGTCTGTCCAAAGGAGCTGGTTTTATTTCTCTTGTAGAAAAAAGGATCTGCCATTTTTTTGCCTCTGATAAATCCAGAATGAGGAAGATAAACCAGGCAGACACTGTATCTAGCAACATCCACACCTTTGCTGCCCTGTCTCTTCAGGGCAGCTAATTAGGAGCAAATGGGTGAAAAGAGTTGCGATCGTAAGGCTAAGGGGTCTCCATCTGTGAAAGCAAAAGCTGCATATAGGAAAAATATTAACAGAATTGGGAGGGAATTACCATCTTTCCCATTTTACAGAAAGGAAGGACAAGCCACAGAGGATAAAGCTTTGCTCAATTACATGAAGAGGTGATCATTTTGCTGTTTGTACTAAGACATCTCTGTACTGTATGAGGGCCACACTTGACCATGCTGCTGTGCCTTTGTCCAGACTTCAGAACAATCAGTTGTTCAAAACATCTACTTCTGTTGAGAGAACTGCAAATGGCTTCTTAGCAAAGAGGTTTCTCTTTGGAAAGGATGACTGAAGAGTCAGAACAGCAAATTAAATTAGGAAGCATAAAGCAGAGTACCATGAGCAGAGGGCAGAATATGCTGCTATTCACATGTGAAGCAGATCAATTGCTAAGAAGTCAAATGTATTCCGTTTCAGGAATATTTGAGTATTTTTATACTTAAAAAAAATAATGGCACAGCCTTTTTAGAGGAAAAAACAAAACAAAACAAGTGGGGCCATGAGACATGATGCAATTTGCATCTGAATATGTTTTAGAGATAAGAACATGTTCAGAGGAAAACACAGTATTGCCAGTTCACGAGACTTACTTTCTGGTATCTTTGTGGGAACCAAATGAATTGCAAAACATCTGCAAGGTCCAAAGTGTCAATTATGCCTTTATGTATGTGGAGGAAATGTCACATGATGGAGGCAGTCATTGGACATGGTCAATTGTAGGGTTTTATCCTCTGCTTAGCCTTAAAGCCTCGCTCAACAGTCAGGTTAGACAATGGCACTGTCAGAGCAGGAGATGGATCAGTTTGGCCACTAAGAGGAGTTGCTTATCAGCACAGAAAGTGTCCCTGGCCTCGGACAGTGCTGACATTTCATTTGCAAAGCCTGGCTCAGGGCTGCTTTGAAAAGTCTGCTTCCAGATTTGCGCATCCAGCAGCAGCCAAACGAAAAACCGAACACAAAGCACAGATATTGGATAGGATTTGCAAAAGGAATCATGCAAAAGAAGTAGGTTTCCAAAGTTTCTCTTAGATCAGATCTATGTTTCTTCATCAGATTTCTTCTCCACAAGTTTTTAAAAAAATGCCAACTTTGCCAAAGCATCTTACAGGAACATATAAAAAGTAGGTTGTGCATCATTCAAGGAGCATAGGAGCTGCCAAACCAGAAGAATGGTTTTGAAAGGCCCATATGTGTGACTGCGAATGCCAAATATCTTCATTTTAATAGCTTGCATGTTACAGTTTATATTGAGCACTTCAGCAAGCCCCAACAATATTCTTGTCAGATTTGCAAACTTGCATTGCTTCTCCAGGAAACTTTTAAACCCACCAACATTTGTAATATACAATTTGTGTGTGTTTTACTGCAGTCAACGTCTGCAGAAAAACAGCACCTATAGTCTGTAGCAATGCCAATGGCACCATGTCCAGCTGCACTCTGGGCTGAGACCCGATCTCCAGTTCCCATCATCTTTCATCACGCTCTAGCCAATGCTAGCAGTGTGCCAGATGACACATTTAGGTCCTTCAAAACCCACACAGATGCTATAACAACCTGTCTGTAACACTAATCTTTAAGAGGGGAGCCGTGGGTGACATTTTTGTGGCAGTTAATGATGAATGTTTCTGCAGACCATTACAGAATGCTCAAAAACTCGATAGTTTCTCCAAAGTTCTGTTTCTAGGTTTGTGGAAAGAAAACTCCAACAGCCTGAACTACATCAGCCTTGTCACCTCCACAGCTGCAACCAGCATCCACTTACTTTAATTACACATTATCTCATGCAGACTATTGGCACTGGCAAGTGCTGTTGGACTTGATACAGCTCCCCTCACATCAAGGGAGGTTTGGATTTGGCTTGTAATCATTATTATATTTAATTATTATATTATTGCATCACTATGGATGCTCTTGTAAAGTCTGACATCTGTGTGACTGGGCGAACGTGTCTAGATTCAGTCTGAGCGGGTGTCCCACCAGATGAGATGCCATTCTCAAGACGCAAGCCAGGCTGGATAAGAAAATGAACAGCAAATGGGGGAAAGGAGGAGGCAGGGGATGAAATGTTTGGTAACTAGTAAATAATTATGATTATGTGCACTTCTACTGTCGGACTATGGTATGGTGTTGCCATTGTATAACACAGACTTATAATCTGGAGAGAAAACACAGAAACTAAAATATGTCATTTGTAAAGTCTGGTGCATACTCATTAGCCATTGAGTGGTCTCCACATCATACAAGTCCAAGTGCTTACATGTGGCATCTCCCAGTGGTACTGTGAGCTCACGATAATACCAACATTAATGATTCTGAGGCCAATCATAATACCAGGATTACCCAACTAATATGCTCGTGACACAAGCCCTGGGCTTCACTGTGTGCTGCACGCCCCAACAGTCCCAGCTCAACCTCCTGGACCTCCTCCTGCTGCGCACCTGGGTGCCAATGCTGCAAAACTGTGCAGCTCTCCTGGAAACTGGAGGAGAGCAGGCAGAGTAAGTCACTGAAATTTGTATCAAATCCACTGGAGGAGATTGTAAATTATTTTATTATTTCTTTCCCTCTCAAGCTCACAGAAATCCTCTTGCAGAACGTTGTTTCTGCCAGACCAAAAGAAATCCAGGAAGCCTGGTACAGAGTTTGAGACCAACTTGTCACAGTGTAAGGGGGGCCTTGATTGCAACACATCCGGAAACAGCCGCTGGCTGGTGTGGAAACAGGGCCAAGGCAGGGCATTTGCTTAAAAATAACTCTTTAAGGATCAAAGTAGAAATATGGGTTGTGGCACTCTGGGCCAGGCAAAGAGACAAATGAGCAGAAAGTGAGATGGGAAGAACCAGTGTCTTCAATTGCTTTAGAAAACATGCAGCCAAACCTGTAAATTATACAGCAAGGATAAAATCTGTTCTGAATTGTAGAAGCCTTCACATTGTTTTAACTTAGATTTTTGTAGCTATGTTTACCAGTGCAGTTTCAGATAGAGTATGGGAAAGATTTTACCTGCAGGAAGAGCCGAGGTCCCTACCGCAGCAGCAGCAGTCCTCCTCCCACTGCCCGCTCCCTGCATCCTCCCACCCTTGGCCTGCACGGGCTGGTAAGTCCTCATCCATCTAAAATATGGTCAAAAGCCTGGCTTTAATTAATATACCCAAAAAATAAGAATTACAGTTTTGCTCTGGTTATGGCTAGCTGTCATAACCAACAAGTTACAACAAGGTAACTCATAGACCTAAAGAAGAAAAACAATTGAAAAAGGGATGAGGTTTGGTCTGTTGTTAAGGAGTAAGTTGCCTGGTAACCAAAATGAAGGTATTTATTTAAAGTTGTTGGGTAAGCCTGCCAATACAGGTATTCCAGGAAAGGATGGAGTTTTTTCACAATTCCAGGAATGAAAAGGAGTTTTATGAAGTGAGCAGACAGACATCATGTGCACTGGGAGATAAACCCACTGTACAGCTCTGAAATGCAGCATGGATTTAGATGGCTTATATCGACAGGAGTTTGGCTCCACATTTTGTAGGGGAGAGCTATACAAGATCGTGCTAGCAGTAAAATTACTTGAAGAGATGATTCCTAGAAACTGTTTTTAATCTGAATTTTAGGGTAGCAGTTTCACTGTGCCGGTGAAGCTTGTGTAAGTAAGAGCTCTGCAAAAGTGAACATTTAATACAATGTAAAATCCAGCAGCTGATGGTGAATGGATCAGGCTCCAGCCTGTGAAAACCTTTCTATAGAAAAATGGTTAATTGCTAGGAGGGGTCAGACTGTTGTCCACCATCTCTGCAGTAGACAATGGCTTATATTTAGGAAAAAAAAATCATGCAAAACCCTACAGTTTCTTACTGGAGAATAAGCTATCCATAAGAATTTCTCATTTCTGTATTGGTTAATGTCCTTTCACATCTTTAGAAGAAACCTCTTCTAAACTCTTTTCATCAGAAAAAGAGCACAAGAAAGTGTTTTATGGACTAATACTGTTTTGGGTTCTTGAGAAGTTGCCGAGTAACCAACTGACAGGGGTAGGATTCCTTCAAAGCCAGCTGTGCATGGGAAAATGCAGGTTTATCAGGAGAACAATTTGTATTTCTTCCAAACATTATGCGGGGGTGGTTAGCGAGTGCATCATTCCTGTCCTCTGCACAGGGTAAGGGTGATGCCGATGACTCTTCCCAGCAGCTTCTGTGTTATTATTTTTTTTCCCTGAAAAGTCTTTGCCTAACATATTTTATAAATCTAGAATTAAAAGATGGACTTTCTGTAATTCATTCATGTTAAACACTGGGCCCCACCTCTAGAAAAAATGTCTTGTCTTTTACTAAGCATAGGGAGAAAATGCCAGATACAAGGACTATCCAGATGGTGGTTTCCTATGAATTTCTTTCGAGAGTATTTGTGGCACTTCCAGCTTTACCCTGCCTTAAAGATTAGGATAGAAAGATATTGAATGTGTTGGTAGCTCCTGTTAGATAACATGCTCTCCACAAAATGGAAAGGACTGCTCCTCCAGCTGCCTTGTGCCTCCTCTCTGACACATTCACTGCTCACAGGTAAAATAACAGGGTTTTCTACTCTCGTCCTAATGAGAATTCGTTGAGATTTTACAAATGCACTGTATGTCCAGGCCCAATGTACCTGCTGCTGGGGCTGGTGAAAATACTCTAAGGGGATGCAGTGGGAGCTGAGCCAGGCTTAGCTCTCTTCTGGTTACACAAATTGTAGGAGGAAGGTCAATGTCTCCCAGGAAACTAGCTTGCCACACCTGCTAGATTCACTGCTAGATATCATGCTACAGCTTGAAATGAATGGTATTTAGGCTACGACCAGGGATGATATAGTTGCTTAAAATGGCAATGTCGCCATTACTTGTGACCCATGATCTTGTAACTTGTTTTCTGAGAGTCACAGCTTCTGACACCATAGGAGTATATGAAAGTCTTAGGTCTCCTGTTACAAAAAGTAGCTTCTTAGCTCCCTATTTTTGGGGTAAAAAAGCTAGGAAGTGTAATCAGAGCACCCTGAAAGCCAGCAAAAACTGATTTGTATGCAGCTGGCACATAATTGACTTCAGCTTATAGCCTCTGAGCCCTGCTGTGCCCTTTGCTAGATCTGGGATGCTCATGTATATGGGCTGGGCAGCAATTTGAGTAGGAGAAATAGCCCCATGAATAAAGCTCCCCTTCTCCCTCCTGATGCTGCTTACCTAATTCCCTCTGCAGGGAGCCCTGGAAAAGATGATGTCCTAGGTGAGTAGTAGCACTACTAAGCTGTTCCCAAGGCAGATAGAGGGACACTTACTTGGGTGGGAGGTTATGTTATTGTTTTAATCTTTCTGTATTTACCTATATAGAGTCTACAAAACTCCTCATGGCTCCTTTTTCTGATAACCACAAGCAAGGAGAGTTTAGGCTGGTATTTTTCTTTTGTTGTATTTTGGAGTTGTTAGCTAAGTAAGTTTGCTTCTAGTTGAGACACCTACTCCATGCTGGTTTATCAGGCAAAAATCAAGAGCAGGAAACATGCACTGAGCTGTTAAAAAAAAAAAAAAGTGCCGCCATCTCTGGTGTTACCCATAGATATGCATCTAGAGTTTAACCAGGTATACTGTAAAGGGGAATTGTGCAATATGCCATTTGGCAGGTATACAAATGCTGCAAGCTGCTACTGATGGAGAAACCTCTCAGGTGTTAGACAGGGTCTTAGCAGTTGCTCAGCTGTGGGTGATTGTCCTCTAGGAAAGAGCCAAGGCAGATCAGATTGGGCCAGTTATTTAGAGCTGCCTCCTTCACAAGGCAATGACTTGATTCCCAATCTGTCTGTTTATAACCTGTGTGCTCCTCCAGCTCAGGGCTCCCCACTCCTCTGAGGATGCTGCCTCTTTCACAGCCCCGTTCACTGCAATTCCATTTGCTTATTTTTCCCCCCTTTCCATATTCAACAGCAAAAAAAACAAGTAAAGGCAAGTTTTCCATGTGTAATTAGCAATGTTAGGTCCCTGTGTTTCAATGAACCTAGCCTGAACCCTCTTGAAGATGGGTTTTTGGCAAGAACAAAGCACTGGCCAGCTGAAAATTGAGACCAGTTGAGATTCACGCTCATGAAACACCCAGATTTTCCAAACACTGTCACAATTCTGCCCTTTAGTTTTTCACTACTTAAAACTTTTTTTTGTCTGCATTCCTTGTGTTGGCCTCACTAGTTGTCTTATATTTTTTTTTAGATCTCTAATATGTTTATTCTAATAGCTTTTGTTAGGATTTGAGCTTCATCTCCCCTGTTTGAATACTCCTCCCATCCCTGTTTTTTTATTCCATTTTCCATCTGGGATTCTGTACATTTCATTACATCTTCCTTTGACTAAACAATCCTATTAAAAATACCGCATTTGGTTTTGTATAATGGTAGATTTTGCTCCTGGAACAACTCTGCCACCTCTCTTTGGCCAAATTACATGTACCTCAGTTTTATTAATGAAACATTATCTAACATGACACTTACAGTATTTAAAATCTATCCCAAAATCAACATTTAAATGCTTTAATTTTACCATCACTCACCTGGCTATTGTGAAGAAGCATTATCCTCATTTAAAATCACTTCAGATATTTTCTTGTGCAATTAAATTAAAACTGAACACACTCATCTCAAAAAAAAAAAAGAAATCATCAAGGTTACTCATTATGTTCTGTATGTTATCACTCGAGATTTAAATGTGCCACATACTCTGTGGCCAATTAAAACACACACTGCTCTGTGATTTCTGTTCTAATTGCAGCTGTCAGATTGGAGTCTGGGTTTGGAGTGGTTTGGGATGGGTGGAGCAGGTGGGAAGTGGAACAGCAACAAGGGAAAAAATTTCTCTCTATTTCTGCATTAAATACAGCAATACATTTCAGTGAAATACAAATAAAATTATAACCAAAACTTCTAGCCCTACCACATGGATAAACATCTTAAATACCAACTGAATCAGAAAGTTTTTTGTTGCCGCCTTTGGTCTGAGAAGACAGACAAAACTGTGAAGGTTTTGAAAGTGCACCTGTTCATCTCAACTGGTAATTCTAAAGTCAATGCAATTTATGTCAAAGACAGAGTAATTCTGAAGTGCTGCATTGAAAAGGTAGTATTAGAAATGAAATGTTCCAGTGTCAAACATCTTGGCTGAAAAGTCCAACTGTTGTGAGAACAGGAGCAGTACAAACATTTAAGGTTTTCTGTTCCGGTACCATCAGCTGTCCCCCTTACCGCCTTGTGGCTGTTGCTAAAATCAGCTGTGTTAAGCTCAGAACTGGCACTGGAGTCGTATCTTACTGGGATTGAGCTCCTGGTGGTTGGCTTTGGACAGGTGTCTCAGTCCCACCATGAACATGCTTATTTGTTGCCCTTTGTCAGCTATTACTCTCATGCTTCCCTTGGAAGTAGAGACAGCATGGGTTGTCTCCACAGCCCAGTTTATCTAGTCTGGATTCTCAGCTTCATTTCTTGCTCCATGTTAAGGCCTCCACAACAGGAGCAAAAATGGGGCTCTGCGCACACATCTTCACCAGAAACATGGCGGCACATGGAACATGTACCCCAGTGCCTCTGCATGTCTTCCTCCTCACTCCATTTTCCACCCAAGGTGGGAGGTGAGGTCGCAGCAAGACATCATGTGAACTTAACATGTTTTTTCCCCTGTTGTCCTTTTCCAGGTGGATGCTCGGCAGACTTGGGGGGGAATGCATTTGTGTGAGTTGATTGCAATGTAGATTTTAGAAAATGGCTCAAACTACTTTTTATCTAGCATGCCTAGATAAAGGCGGGGCTGTGCACCAAGAATCCCATCCTCTCCCACCCCTGGGTGCCATGCTGAGGGTGAGGGCTGCGCTGGGGATTTTCATCCCTCCGCAGAAGAAATTTGCTGTGTTCATTTTTATTATTATTACTATTTTATTGCGGCGTTTGCCTTCAGCCACTCCGCCGCCCAGCAGAGTGGCTGGGGGCCCTTCGGAAGGGTAATTTATGCCCACCGCAGCCCTCCGCGGGGGCGCGGAGGGGCGCGCTGCCGCGGCGGGGCCAGCAGAGGGAGCGCACACGACGCGGTGCTGTTGCGGCCCCGCTCCCGCTGCCTGCGGGAGTTTGGGTGTGTTTGCGGAAAAGGAAGATATTTCCGAAACCGCCACGTCTGGCCCTTCCGCCACCCTGGGTGTAGCCTGCGCGGTATGATTTTTCCATCATTTTAAGTTGCGACAGGATTTGGGCAGTACCTGCTGCGGGGCTGAAACACCGCGCTAAGAATTGTAAGGCTGTGCTTGGTCTGTCAGAGCATCTCTGTAACCATGCTAAAAAATCCACAAATAGCCACTTTCCTTTTTAAGCAGATGCTGTTTCTGGGAATGCCATCTCCAATACGCCATTGATGCTTGAAATGTGGTGGCCATCACCTCTGCAGTCCCTGTCAACATCCCTGATTACACGTGTTGGAGCTGTCACGTTATGATGGGGGGACAGGGCCCAAACTGTGCTAACAATTGTCCTCAGTTCCAAACTCTGGTGGTTCATGATGCAGGACTCATGTGAGCACATCTTTTGCATGAAAATTATCAAAACTGTAAAAGAAAACCAAGTCATACAAAGAAAAGACTCATGAAAAGACCTATGCATTGAAAAAACTCCAGCACCTAGCATTCAGAAAGGACCAGCTGCTTTATAGACAAAAACCACCCCTAAATCTGAGACCCCAGACTCATAAACCAGAGCTTAACGGAGAATTCCACCTGCGCAGAAGCCCATTGACTTCAGGGGAGTCTGCACAAACCATTTTGCAGGAGTAGACCTGAAGTCAACCACACAGATAAGCGACGTGACATCAGTTTGTCCATTGTCCATATTCTTAGCCCATCCCTATGCCCTATCTAATCTTTATTTTCTACTTACAATGGGGGAAAATGGCCACTGCAGATGCTCCTAAGCTCCTCTCAAAAGCCATTATCTGGCAGGTCTCTCTAGAGGACTGTGCTAACTGTGGGAGAGTTTGCAGTGGATGTATACTAACTATCCTCTATTTTGACGCTTCTACTAGTAAAAGATCTGGAGTTGTCTGATACACCTTAAGCAAATCATCAGGACAAGCAATAACAAAGCTGATAGAAAAGGAAAAAAGCAAATGTTGGAAAGACCTGGATATTTTCAAGAAGGATTAAGGATTAAGAGTAATCAAGCTTGGATCTGCAGAGCTTTTTTTTTTTTTCTTTCCTCTCCTGACAAGCCCAAAACACTCCCTGCCCCATGAGCACTTCCTGCTCGCTGCTTCTGTCTTCTTACTGCCTTTCTCCAACCTCTCTAAGACTCTCAGCTGCCAAGGTCCCCTCTCTCCTGGCTGTATGTCTGTGGATTGTTCCATTCCCAAATGATCTCCTCCTGCATGCCCCTCGTGAGCTTGGAGGGTGGAGGAAAGAGTAATTGAAAGGAGGTAATAAAAGAACAGTCTGCAGAAGTCCAAGGTGGTTTGTGAGGTGGGAATAACTTCTAAGACAGAGATTTCTTCTGCCACATCTCACTTCTGAGTGTCGTCCCATCAAAAGAAGGTTGAGGGAAGCCAAGAGGAGGGGAAAGGAAGGAGTTTGTGTTGCTGCTTCCCCTTCTGCACACACCCAGAAACCTGGGACTCTCTGTAGGCTGACACAAGGCAGACCTGAATTAGACTCATCCTGGAGGAGCCTGCAATTGCCAGTACAAGTCCTTCTGCTGTGCCATCCTGGGTAACGTTCTCCTGGTGCAGCTGAAGCATTCCATATATTCAGCCAGGAGTTGCTGGGGCTCCCAGCGGCACTCCATGTTGTGGCTGAGGTCAGCAACACAAGACAAATTGCAGCAGCAATGGAAACCTATTCTACCAAGCTATATACATGTATTAATCTCCTGTCCTAATTCACCAGAAAGGCAAAAAGATGTATCCTGGGATTTCAAGACTGGAGGGGGGAAAAAAAAAAAAACAAAAACAAACAAAAAACCCAGACAAAAAATCTTTGAGGCTAACTCAAATCCATATTATCCTTCTTTAGAGTATGCCAGGGCTGGCTCAGGACACTAAGTGGGCAATTTCTTAAAGCAATGCACTGCTCAAGACAGCAGCTCAAAACTGGCCCACAGGCTGTTCCACCTATGCCAGAGCACTGCGACAGCTGGGGTTAGGGCTGGGATACAGGAGAGGGCATCAAGGAAGAGCATCACTTTGCAGAGGAAGCATTGTGTGCTCCTGAGCTTGTCCCACTTCCCATCAGGGAGCGGACTGTGTCACCACGTGTGTGCACCATTGTGGAGCAGTAAAATCCAGTCTTTCCTGAATTGACCAAGATCTTCCAGCTGGCTCTGCCTGTAGTCTGCTGCTTAACCCAGGTAAAACAGTGAACCACACAAAATCATGTATTGAAATACACACGTATACACATGCAGATATAAATATATACCATGTCTGCACCAAACATAAACAAAATAGTCTCCTCTTGTACATATTTGGGTACTTCCGCTTTGGCTATTATCCAACCAAACATCTTTGTTGGAAAACTTCTCAGCCTTTTTTTTCTTTTTACTACAGAAGTCACAGGTTTACTATTGCCAAAGTTTACAAACAACAGCTATGTCAGATTTACCTTACACCTTCCTAAAGATCATGCTATTTAATAGGATGTAGGAATTAGTCATTCTGTTTGTGATTTCTTTAAGGTACTCACCTTATTCTAGGCTACAGTACTGGCACCTTACCTAAGAGATGGGTCTATGGCAGCTCAGACACCTTTTTTTTTTCTCATTGCTGGTACAGGTGGGGTTTTTTTAATCCTGTTAATATCTGACATAAATTATGCTAATGGCTGCAGCACTCTGATCCATGTTTGATACCAGGTTTTGAAGTGGCTGTTGCTAGTACATGAGTTGTGAGGGCAGACAGAGGAGCTAAGCCATTGCCTTCAGTTAGGTGGCCCATTTGGCCAGGGGTGCTGCTGTTTTGTTCAATAACCCTTATACTGTCTTTTCTAATCACTATGTGCTTTTCCCTCTTCCTTCAGAATGCTTTCACAAACACAAATCTTTATTTTGAGGCACCTTATTGTGTGCCCTTGCTATTGTACCCAGCTTTTCTCTCTCTCAAAAATGAAACTCAGCCTTAACAGCTAATAAAGTCATTTGGGGGATTACAGAACATTATTAACAGGAGGTAATCACAAGGTGAAGGTGCAAAGTTAGTTAGCATGCCACCCACAAGACCTGAGTCTATCCAGCTGTGGACTGCTCTTATCTCACAGAAAGTAGCATCCGCTCTGCTTAAAATACACCTTGAGTGTTCAGTGGGGACTGTAACACATTTGTACCCCGGTGCTGAACTGCGCGCCAGCCCCAGACGTTGCAAAGAGGAATGGTTGCTGCTAACAGCTTCAAGTGCAGCGCAGAAAAGACCTAAGAAAGAGAGGAAAAAAGCAGGAAAGAGCTTATGCTTGGATGTCTAGGGCCATCTGCCACCGCAAAAGTACAATACTGGATTCTTGAAATGTAAAAATAGATCTCAAAAGAGACATGTTTTAATGAACTGAACACAAAGAAACATGGTCGAAATAAACTGAAAACAGAAGCAAGGTTCAAGGATCTGTTTGTTAAATGAACACCCAAAGCCAGAATATGTTTTTAGTGCTGGAGAATGCTGGCTGTCTGGTTTCTGCTAAAGCCTCTGGTCTCTCTTTGGGATGCATGTGGGAGAAGGAGGGGGTGAATGGCAGCCCTTGTTTGTCCTCTCTTGAGGAATCTAATTATGTATCAATTGATTTCAAAGCCTGGAATAGTAACTCTCTAGAAAACACTCGCTTAGAGACATTGTTCCAATTTTCGCCTGTTCATAATTTATTCACCTCCGGTTTCAATGAGAAGGGCGCTCCCTCATACTGATTCGCCCCCCGCAAGTTGCACAGAAAATCACAAGTTTGTGGACTTTTGAAAAAAAACCCAACAAAACCAAACAAAACACAGGCATGCAGAGCAGCGCTGCGAGGCAAGGGGAAGGCGCCTGGGCAAGCAGGAAGGAACAAAACGTGGCTCCTCCACCAACACGGTGGGCAGCCCCTGCCATGGCCAGCTGTGACCAGAGTTTCTTCCCTTACCCCTCCCTGCCAGCGCAGCCTGGAAATAATTGGGGTGGGGGCAAGGAGAACCAGTGCACTCCAGTGCACCTCACCGCAGTGCCCTGAGCAAGAGGGGTGTGAGGTGCAGGTTGCTGCTAGTCTCCCGGTGCTCGCTGTCCAGAAAACCCCAAAAGGTTTCGTAGCCCACTCTCCAGCCCTGGTGCCTCTCTACCTGCTCAGGACAGCCTGGCTTGTCACCATCCTGAGGCTCCCCTCCGCACTGTGTGTCTGCAGGCCCCTGTCAGCCTCCAGCCACCCCACAGCAGCCACAGCGGAGGACCCAGTCTCTGGGCACCCATGGGTCACATACACCACACCATACGGGAGGTCGCCTACCAGTCCCACAGCTCTTGGAGCCCACGGGCCGTGTGTGTATATTTGGGGTGGAGATCCCCCCAAGTCCCAGCTGTTTGCTCATAGGGGGAGGGGCATGGTGCCCCCACCCAGGGCAGGGTGACAGCCCGCAGCGGGGGAACCCCCTTCCCCAGGGGCTGGGGGCACCCCGCCCCGCCCTCCCCCCCAAAAAAAACCAAGGCAGCGGGTAGGCGGCTTGAATCCATCCC
>KZ505641.1:1925814-2055865 GCA_002844005.1 Limosa lapponica baueri | reverse complement strand
CGCTCCCCGCCCGCCGCCGGCCCCGCTGCCTTTGTCTGCCGCTCCGCCGCTGCTTCCTCCGCGGCCGCTTTCGGGGTGGTTTTTTCCCCCCTCCGTGTCGCCTTTTCAGCGTGTAGGGGGGTGTGTTTGTGTTATTAGCACTATTTTGTTTTAAATTATTATTATTATTTTTCCCGAGGGTTGTCGCCGGGAGGTTTTTGAGCGTCCGTGGGGCGCGGGGGTTTGGGGCGGGGGAGGTGATGTGTGTGGAGGAAAACGGGATCGTTTCTGGCTCGGGGATTTTTTATTACGCTGCTGCAAAACAAAGCGAGATGTTTGAAGATTTCAAAACAAGCTGAAGGCTATTTTTAAAAATAGGGCTTCTCAGCTGCATGGAAGTAATAAGTTGCAGCCTCACTGAATAGAAATACATGAAAACCACAGCATTTTCCTCTCCTAACCCACATAATACATGTTTGTTCACTGCAGATGAACTAATCTCGCTATTGTATTGCCAGGGATCAGCTGGCTTGTGCTTTACATTTTCTGCAGGTCACTCCAATCATTGCCTTTTGTTGTTTCGGGATGGAGGAGTATGAAAGGAAAGGGAAGGGGAGCATAATTGACACGGTGCTAAAATTGGGCCCAGGACATCATCGTAATTTTGATGCACACCTCAGAGGCTTGTTACCACAGTGAGCTTTGCATCTGCGAACAACAAGGGAAAAGATGGACCTTTATCACTCTTCGCGCATTTGAGGACACTATGGCTCTCTGTGTACCTACAGCTCTTGCCTTTGGGAAACTCAAACCCTTGAGCATAGACAACTTGGATGGTTTTATTCCCTAGAGGGAATAAAATGAATTTTAGTTCCTGGGATGATGGTGGTGGCTGTGCAGAGACTGCCTAGGTGCTGGCTTGGAGAGGGCAGGGCTGGAGAGGTCACAGCTTCAGGCCCCTTAGAGCAGTGGCGACCACAGGCAGGTGTCAGCATCAAGAAGAGGGGCAATAGTCTTTGTACCCATGGAAAGCCCTTCCTTTCGCCCAGTTGGACCAAAGTAAGTCCTCTGTCTCTGTCCTGTTTCCACAGTCAGCCCACGCCTGTGATGGAGCAGCCCTCCAGCACTGCTGAGGGCACTCACTCCTGCCCTTGGCACACTGGTGAGGAGCCTGGGGCAGCTGGGACAGCTCCCGTGGGCTCCCAGGTACTGCACCTTCAATAGTGCTCCCAAAGACCAGACACACCAGAAGAGACCGGCAGCACCCTTTGTTTTGGATCCATGGACCCAGGGCTGGCTACAGCTGGTGCAAAGAGGAGGCTGCAGCCTGGCTCACTGCATGTGAAGAGCCTGAGCCTGTGCTCAGGCTGATGAGCAACAAGATGCCATAGCAGGTTTGATCTGAAATAATTTTCTGACATCCGTGGGGGCAGGAAAGGTGCACAGCAGGAAAGGTCTGCAGCTTTGCAGTTGAGACAAGAAGATGCAGCAAATATCTTCAGGGTGCAGATCCCTGCTTGCTTCCTGGGCAGGCGGAGAGTCGTGCTAGGCAGAAGACTTTTCCAACTGATGGTGCAGACAGACCACTCTCATTTCACAAATAATGGTAGCACAGGTATTTTAGGATATGTGAAGGCTTTTTTTTTTTAAAGATCGCTGTTGATATGTCATGTTCTCAACAGATATTCTTATTTTCCTGCAACCTACCCACGTGGCGATTTTAGGTAAATATTACCACACTGTCCTTTCCTTCCCAAAATGGCCCCTGAGGGTGGCCATGCAGAGGTCTCCTGACCCAAAGAATATCATTCAGGAAGCAGGTCATAAGAAGGGTCTCCTGGTTCCTCATCACTAAAAGCACGTCATCTTAAAAAGCAGGAGGTGATCATCAGTTAGCAAGGGTTTGGCCAGGGAGAAAATGGGTGGGTCCCGGGCCAAGCTGGGATGGTTGGCGAACATGTTGAACATGGGACAAGTATTCAGCTGGGACTTCCCTCAGCAGCCATCAGACGCACCTCTCAGGATGTAGGATGGGGTGGTTTTAGAAATAAATGTGCTATGCAGAGAAAATGCCTCAAGTTTCCCGAGAAACCTGCTGAAAAAGTGCCCTCTATTCAAGACACAAGCCAAGTGGCAATGGCCAGGTCCCCACAGACAGGGGCTCTTTGTGAGGAGTCCTCACAAACCTGCTGCCGTCCTCCCCCAGCACCGGGGGAGGCCAGCAGCCGCCTTTCCTGTTTTCTGCCTCCTCGGTTTTATACATTCCTGCGACGCAAGCCGAGCGAGCAAACTTCCCTGCTATTTGCAAGATGTGGGCGTGCCCTCTGCAAAATCCACAGCGTGGTCCTCCCAAACCATTTCCAGAGGTTAGCCAGTATTTACGCAGTGCTTGAGGGATGCTAGGAACTACGGTTTGAATGGGGAACTATTTTCAGGGGTTCACTTGTGTTTGAGGCATCTGGGAGGTAAAGCAGCTCAAGTTTGGGGTTACCAGCTCGTCTGCCTCACTGCGAGTGCTCTCCATGTCTTTGAGGTTGTTTTTTTTTTGTCCCATTATACACTTATGTTTTAAGCTGGTTGTGATAGTCCTGGGGACTTTCCTCTCACAGTCACCACTGCTAGCAGTGTCGTGTCTGTTCTTCTCTTCTGTGTGGAGATAGAAAGCATCCAGCCCATTTGAGGAGGAAATACTGCCTGCATGGAGAGATGTTTTTAATTTATTGCATCTGTGAACTCTAAGGCCAGAGGGGTATGTTATGATCCTTTAAACCAGCAGTTTGCCTAACACAAGCTACAAAATCTTACCCAAGAGCTCCCACCACCATGCCCATTAGCATCTTTAGAAATTCCTGCTCCAGAATACTGAGCAGAGTAATTACCGCTATGGTTAGAACAATGCCCCATAAGAATGAAACATTTTTGCTCAAAATATCCAAGTCATATCTGCTTATGTCAGAAAAAACAATGACTTTAACTAGCATGTATTCCTGCTGGCTGCTCTCCTTTGAAAGGGGGAGGGGAGAAAAAGCAAACTCCTTTATGGCTTGTGCATCATTGTAAAGGGCTTGTGATTGCAGGAGGTTTATTCCATTTGATTATTCCTATTTGGAAAGAGTCCAGGTTGACTGTCAGAGCTAGGGCTGAGTCTGATGGCTTGGCAGATAGCGGCAGAGAGGTCCTTGCACTCTAAACGGAGGATATTTGGTAAGTCATGAAGGTAACAAAAGGGAGAGCATCAGCGCTGCCCTTCTGATGGAGCTGGCTTTTGCTAAGCTCCAGGTTAACTTCTTCAGAAGAGAGAGCGTGGTGAGACGTTTGTGTATGAAGGCGAACAAGTCCGCATGACATGGTGCCACAGAGAAGCACTCCTCCGTCTTCTGGAGAGTCTCGGGGTGAACATCTGCAGGCATTGTCCTCAGCATGTTGCCAGACAAGCAAGTCCCCGAGGCTTGAAGGTTTGTGCTTTGCACCCTTCTCATTTTCTTTAATACACCGTTATCATATATGCTCAACAATGTTTAACTCAGGATTCTGCAAAGGTTGTGCAAACTGTATGCTATTGCTTCATTTCAGAACATGTTCTATTCCATAGTTGCCTTAGCAGAGACACAGACCAATAAACATCGGTACTTTATTTCCCATGCACTTCTCTTTTACTATGCGTGTGATCACTAGCAATTTGCAGTTTTGCATGTATACCAGTGGCAATTTTGCTTGGTACTTTGGAATCCTGCTTAAATAAATTGATTGCAATTAAAGTTCAAGTTAGTGCAGACTGCCCAAATTTCTCATCAAGGCTTTTTCACCAGCAAAGTCATGCTTAGAATTATTCAAGCTGGTGTGCATATAGAATTTTCCATTTCTTGACATGGTCATAAAAAGTCAAATTATTATATTTGATAGCTAGGTAATACCACACTAGTTCAAGGGTTAAAATGGGAAAAGATAATCTGAGCAGAACCCTGACAAAATTCGGGTAGTTTTAATTCAATTTGAATTGCTTTTCTGTGTTCTCAAAAATACGCAAAATAGAAGCTAACATCTCAGAAAAATGCTTTATTTCATTTAATTTCCTTTAATTTTTTTTTTAATTATTCTTTCTGTTCTTGGTTGTTAAAAGAAGAGCTAGCCTTGCTGTCCAGCTGCTGCGCATCATTAGGGTAGCACAAAGGTAGCAGTGAATTTAGTCTAATCTATTGATAGACCTGCCAGTGCACCCGGGGCCATCGCATTCTCTCTCCACAATTTTCTTTTTCCCTTTCTATCATGTTGTTTTACTAGATGAAGTCCACTTGCCATCTGTCCCTTCGTGACTGATTGGAATCCTGACTGGTTTGCGGGATGCTCTCTGCGAACCGGGGTGTGGGGAGCCTTACCGACACCGTGCTGTTAACTTGGGAAGCAGGCTGGGAATGGCGGGTAGCGAACAGCATTTTGGGCTCACGGTACGTACCTGTGGAGGTTGTATCTTTTTTGCTGACTGTCTGTGTAGTCATATTTGAGCAGCACTTAAATACTGCATTTATTTACACTCACTGCTTTGCTGCTGGTATAATTTCTGTGAAAGTCATGATCTATGCTCGTAGGTGCTGTTCATTGCCACGCTTTGTATCAAACGAGAGGTTTGCATTTTGCTTGTTTTGACATTCCCCTTGCCTTTCGTCTTGATCCACAATAATATTATTTTTGGAGTAGCTTTTCATGGGTTATTTCTACTTAATGTAGGGGGGTGGTGGTGAAGGGGCCATTACACAAGTTTTATTTTTGGTTTCATGTTTCTTAAGTAAACAATTTTTTTAATGCTGATAGTCTTGCACGAGTCCTGACTTGTTTTAATGGCCTGGACTGTTGCAGAGGGGAGGTGCCTGGCCCAAAAACAAGCCCAAGAGCAGCGGTAAGTGCATCAGGAGTATCTTTAGACGGGTCCTAGCGCACACCTAGAGGAAAGAAAATCTAAGAGTATGGAAAAAAAACCCCAAACCACTAGCAGATTCTTGAAATCTGACTATGAGAGTGACAGGCTTGCAATAAGTGGAGGACGTCTAAAGAATCCTGATGATAAAGGCCTTAGAAACAGTTTCAAGGGAGAGTAAATGAATCCAAGTCTTAATTGCCCCAGTCATGTCCCTCTTCCCTGCCCCTGCCCACCGACCCTGCCCGCTCCCGTGCTGACCGAAGCCCTAGACGTGCGGCCATGGTGCAGGCAGCCAGCTGACCCAAAAGCGACCCAGGAGATAAATGTTTGTGCTCTGGCCTTGCCCTCCCTCCCCATTTTTGCACCTTCTGCCCCTCGTCTCACCACTGCTCGGTGGGATGGTCCGGCCGGCCTCGGGCAGGGGAGCTGGGGGCCAGCCGGAGCCGTCGTGCATATTCACCCTCTGCCCACCTCTGCTTGCCTGACCTGGCAGCAAAATAAGGGAGAAGCACGGCAGCCCCCCTGCCCCGGCCGCTTCCCCCAGGCCGGGGCTCGGATTTGAAACTGGGCGGTGGCGGCAGGGCTGCCCGCGGGATGTCCCCCATATGTGGGGCAATAGTGCCCTCTAATGTCGGCTGTGCCTGGGAGAGGCGAACGCTTGCCCCGGTCCCGCTCGCCACCGCCCCGCGGCAGGGGTGGGTTTCCAGCACGATTCCCCCCTCCCTTCTTTTCCCCCCCGCTCCGGGTTGTCTTCCCGCAGCTCGGAGGCCCCCGAACTTGTTGGCATCTTCTCCCCCGATCCAGCTCCCGGGGAAGCCAGTGTTTAACTCGGGAACTTCAGATGCTTTTTGACGCGTCGCAGAAGCTCTTGGCTGGGCTGTGCCTAATAACACGCTCCCCGCTGACTTGCAGCTCGCCAAGACAGCTCTGGGAAAGGTTTGCCAGGGAAGATGGCTCTCCACGCCACTAGCCTGCAGACAGCCCCTTGCAGCTCAAGTGAAAGCAGGTTATTAAAACGTGCGTATTTTACACCTACATGGTGTGCACAGTGCTTCTAGGGCGATAAGATATATTGTAGCTATAGTCACCATCCTCTGGATTTTTCAAGTTGCTCTGAGTCCATATGATTCTTTGACAAGATTTATGAATATAATAATACATTCCCTTTATTTCTGTGAAAATTAGGGTTAAGGTGTAGATTGGCAATCAGAGAATCGTAGAATGGTTTGGGTTGAAAGGGACCTTTAAAGCTCATCTAGTCCGACCCCCTGCCATGGGCAGGGATACCTTCCACTACATCAGGTTGCTCAGGTCCTCATCCAACCTGGCCTTGAACACTTTGAGGGATGGGTCATCCAGAACTTCTCTGGGAAACATGCTTCAGTGTCCCACCACCCTCATAGTAAAGAATTTCTTCCTAATATTTAATCTAAATCTTTCAGTTTAAAACTGTTACCCCTCGTCCTATCAGTACACTCCCCATCTTTCCTATAGGCCCCCTTTAAATACTGGAAAGCTGCTATACGGTCTCCCTGGAGCCTTCTCTTCTCCAGCCTCAACAACCCCAGCTCTCTAGCCTCTCCTCACAGGAGATGGGTTCCATCCCTCTGATCATTTTTGTGGGCCTCCTCTGGACACACTCCAGTGGGTCTTTCTTATGCTGGAGAACCCAGAGCTGGATGCAATACTCCAGGTGGGGTCTCATGAGAGCGGAGTCGAGGTGGAGAATCATTTCCCTTGACCTGCTGGCCATGCTTCTTTTGATGCAGCCCAGGATGTGGTTGGCTTTCTGGTCTGTGAGAGCACATTGCTGGCTCATGTTGAGCTTGTCATCAACCAACACCCCGAAGTCCTTCTTTGCAGGGCTGTTCTCAGTCCATTCTCTGCCTAGCCTGTATTCATGTTTGAGATTGCCCCAACCCAGACGCAGAATCATGCACTTGGCCTTGTTGAACTTCATGAGGTTGGCACAGGCCCACCTGTTCAGCCTGTCCCTCTGGATGGCATCCCTTCCCTCTACAGTATCAGCCACACCACTCAGTTTGGTGTCATCTTCAAACTTGCTGAGGGTGCACTCAGGCCCACTGTCCATGTCGCTGGCAAAGATGTTAAATAATCCTGATCCCAATATGGAACCCTGAGGTACATCACTCATTGCTGGTCTCTGCCTGGACATTGAGATGTTGACTGCAACTCTTTGAGTGCAACCATCCAGCCAATTCCTTACCCACTGAGTGGTCCACCCATCAAATCCATATCTGTCCATTTTAGAGACAAGGATGTTGTGTGGGACAGTATCAAATGGTTTGCACAAGTCCAGGTAGATGATGCCAGTTGCTCTTCCCTTACCCATCAATGCTGTAACCTTGTCTTAGAAGGATGCCAGATTTGTGAGACACGACTTGCCTTTAGTGAAGCCATGTTGGCTGTCACCAGTCACCTTTCTGTTTTCCATGGGGCTTAGCATAGTTTCCAGGAGGATCTGCTCCATGATCTTGCCGGCCACAAAGGTGAGACTGACCAACCTGTAGTTCCCCAAGTCTTCCCTTTTCCCCTTTTTAAAAATGGGTGGTTTGTTTCCCCTTTTCTAGTCACTGGGAACTTCACCGGTTTGGCATCGCTTTTCAAATATGATGGAGAGTGACTTATCTCAATGGTAGCTCAAACCCTTAAATTCCAAGAGAAGGAGCTGCAATTGTAGAGGATGCGGACCTTGAGACACATACCTGGTTTCATGGCATGCCTTGGGGAACCCCAAGACCTTTGTCTCCTCTTTCATCTTTCTGTGGCTGGTTGCCTCCCTAGGAGTGGGTGGCAAAGTAATATGGTGCTATGGGATCTGGTTGTTCCTTCTCTCACTCCCCAAGTTGGATTCTCTCTTCTTATTTGCCTCTCCCTTAGGGCTTGCTCCCTCCTTTCCCTGTGATGGGCTGTTGAGATATCATGTGATGACGCAGCACGATGAGATAATTTCTCCCCCTTCCCCGCCCCCTGGCTTCTTGTTTGTATTCTTTAATTAATTTATCTTCTCGCCTACAGCTTTAAATGTGCTTTTAGTGTAGTAGCTTTCTGAAGACACCACACTAAAATTTTGTTTGCTCTTAATCTTGAAAAGCAATCAAGCAATCATTTTATAATTTCCCTGCTAGATTCATAGCATTAGTTTTGCTGCAAGCTTTGAATGTGGCCCAAACATAACCCAGCCAGTGGTGAATCTGCAAAGGGAGTGGTTGGCTGAGCTCCCTTGGGAGCGTCTATCACATTCGTTTTACAGCAGTTCAACTATAATTTAGGCTGCCCTGCCCGCAATATGGTGTGTATTTCTACAGAGCAGAGAGTTAATTGTACCTGGGTCCAGCAGCGCACTATAAATATGTTTATGTCATGCAGAACAATTAGTACTGAGAGTTATTGCTGGGAGCTCAGCCTATGTTATATATGGGGCAGCATTTAAGTGTTTGTGTGTACCATCTGTAATGGCAGTCAGCACAAATCCCACTAGCATTCAGCATCCCACAGATCCAAAGAGAAACCAAATGCCATATCGTCTAACTGAGCAGAGGAGGTGGAAGATCACAGGTAACATGGGCTTAAAGATTTTTTTAATGGCTTGCATTATGTCCACCGAGCATTAATGTCCATTAATGAGCCAGTTCTCAAGTTTTGGACAGCAGCTGGAAGGACCTGCTACCTTGGGCCGTTGCTCTGATTACATGCGATTGTAATGTCCTTTGGTAGATGGTGTAGGCCAGGAGAAAGCTACATTTCTTCCTGTGCTGTGACCAGGCTGAAAAATCCCCAGGTCATTCTGTAGCCTTAAAAGTTATCCTTACCAGCTGCTCTGCCACTTCTTGCAGGAGCTATTGCTAAAACAAGTTTGTAGGGCAGTGAGCTCCAGGCGCCCGTCCCTCAGCTTCAAGCAGGGTGAGTTTTGGACTGAGTGAGGACAGGAAGATCAGGCATGAAGAGATGCACTTGTATCTGACCCTTGATTAAACTTTAATTTCATAAAGGTGCAATTAAAGACACACGCTAATGCTGTGCAGGATAGAAGGTATCTCTCTATCCCTCAGTCAGCATGCAGTCACACATGAAGGCATTTCAAAATGACGTGGTAAAAATTCTTCTAGTGTGAACCGTGAGTCACATTCTCAAACACAGTCATGACCAAGTGAGTCTGAAACAAATGTTTTCCTAACAATAAAAGCAGAAGAGGAGCTGGATGAAGGACCTGAAGATTAAATCCTGGCAGTATGGAAACCAGAGGCAAAATTCCAGGTGAATTGGGGTCAGGGTTTCAGCTTAAAGCCATGTAATTCAGATCTTTCAGCTCTTCTCAAAGTAAAATGAGTCAGCTGGTCATTGTTGGTATTCAAAGGGAAAATATAAAACAGGTGAAATCATTTAAGCTGGCAGTGGCCAATTGGTGTGAGTTTGCTCTGGAAGGAAAAGAATATATCTGGAGGTGCTATGTTATTGACTCTTATTGCTTTCTAGATCAAATGCATTTGCTTTGCAGATGGGAGAATATTTTTTTTTTTTAACTGCCAGCCTACAAATTTAATCCCAAACCTTTCCTTTTCATGCACCACAACGATTAAGCAAGGTTTTCTGCTGACCTGCCCTTGCAGGTCTGTGGCTTCCAAGGGCACCTCTGGCAGGATTTGAGGAGTTTGATGCTTCATTTATGCAGAGCTGGCTGAATTTGGCAAATGATTTAATTGCTGAGGCTCAGGAGGAATATAGCGCACCACTATCCTAGCTGTGCTGTGCAATAAATAGAAGGAATAGATCATTATTGTTTCATCTTGAAGGTAACGAGGCGAGAGCTGGGGCAGAGCTGCTGAGTAGCTTAGTATTGCTTTTTATAGGAGTCACCAGGACTTAGCCAATGTAGGAAGCCAGGGGAATTTCTTCCTAGCACCCTCCCTGGGGTAGTTTTACAGAAGTGATCCTGTTGCTGTCTGGTAGGATGTTAGGAAAATGAGCTGGGTTAGACCCCCTTTTTCTGGCAGCACTTTTTCTCTTTCTTTGTTTCAAATGTCCTAACTATTTGCAAAATGCTCAAGTCCAATTGCTGCTTTGGCAGGACGGGTTCTCAACTAGTTTGGACTGAAAATTTGCAGGACACGCTTGACTTCTGGAAAAGCCAGATGATGGATCCTGGTTTTAGTACATAAAGACTTTGATGTAGGGAGTTGTGTGTTCCAGAAATGGAATATGTGAACCAGGGAGCAGCGCTCTGAGTGAGCTCTGCTTGGGTGATTTCTGCCCTCTCCAGGGTGTGAAAAGATTAATGAATGCCAAATGGTATTGACAGTGGCAAGTCCAGCCCAAGATTATGCAGGCTTTGCTGTTCTATGCCAGCCTTGCATTTGGCATTAGGAATGGCTTAGAATTAGGCAGCAATATCAAAGCAAAAAGCCTCAAAACCAAATATTGCAACAGAAAATGTTTAGCGCATCCTGGTCACAGTCATCCTCCAGCCCTCCCATGAGCAGAGACAGCTCCAGTTGGGGCTGGTAAACTCTTATCCTTTGGCATGTTTGGAAGCACTAAATCCCTCTCTGTGCTCTTTCCAGGGCATAAATGCTTTTGCCACTCTTTACAGAAGGGTCTGTGTCTTTTTCCTTCTCTGATGGCAAGTCCATGGCAAATGCTCAATGACAGAATCACAGTGGTTGTGAGCCTGTGATCGTCTTGGGGACAAGCTTTAAAAATTATTTTAAAATATTTTTTAAAAATAAATTGCTCTTAGGCATTTTATCTTAGGAAAACTTCTGTGCACCATTCATGTCCCACTTTAAATTTCTCCTATTGCCAGGATTGGATCCTAACAGCATGCAAAGTTTGCTCTGATTCTTTAGAGAGATACAAATTTCATTCATAGCTCCTGGTGTTGTTCCAAAAATAGTTCTGAAGAATTATTGTAAGCAATAGGCTTTCAAGAGTGTGCTTTAAAGACACAATTGAGCAGGTTTGGGGGTTTTTTTGTGTGTCAGAGGTACCTGCAACGTCTTAGGAATGCATCCTCATCATTTGCTCTGAAAAATGCTGTGCTTATAGAGATTGAATTGGAAAGAAGAGAAGCAAATGGTAACATGCAGGTGCTGGCCTCTTAACAGTGAAGTTTCAGATGTATTTGAAGCAGGACTTATTTGTATGATAGAGTAGATTGACTGTAGGGATGTGTCTTCTAAACTTTTACATCTCTTATCTGTCCATGCTAGGGTTGTATTCAGTGTTCAACATTGATTTAACTGAATTACCTTGAAAATTTTCCCCAAACCACTGTGAAGATTCCTGATACCCTGCTTGAGAGCCATTAGTGGGTCCCCCCTATAACCTCAGCACTAAGGAGCCTGCAAGGAAATTCTACCTCCAGCAAAGGAGGTTTGCTTTCTGTCTCAGACAAATTCAAGAAGAGGGCAGATGGGAAGGCCAGAAGCAAGCAGTGAAGGGTCTCCAAAGCCTTCTGGTGGTTTGAACAAACAGATAAACTGTCATCCCTCTTGTTTTCCTAGCTAAAATCAAGATTGTAATCATTCTCCCCAAGTAGACCTGGCTACAGCCTTTATCGCTGATGTAGGGGATGCAGACCTGGCTGGCAGAGCAGATACCTCCAAGGGTTGGTGCCTTATAGAACTCTGTTTTTCCCAGGTGAGTTGGATGACAGGCAGGAGTGCGTACTCTGCTCCAACTTGCAACTGTGTGAACTTGGAGTTTTGCTTTGACTTCATAAATCCCATTCAAGCTGTCAGCTGAAATTAGGTGTTTGCTTAGAGAGAGAAAAATAAGGACCTTGGGTGAAGCTTTGGAAGGCCTTTAGAGCTCAGATACCTCAAGGGGTGTCTAGCCATGTTTGCGCATTTCACTGCTTCTGAGCTGTTGATATATCCAGCCCTGCATGACTATGGATACCTTCATCCCACCTCTTCCATCCACAGGCAGCAAATATCTGCAACGTAGGGTTGTCCCCCACTCAGGTAGTGGGTGAAGCCAGCTGGGCATGGGGGTAGCCATTCCCTTTCCTTCACATCCCATATTGGCTCCACATGGAGAAACCAGCCAGCCAAATGAAGCAAGACTGGGAGGGGACATGTGTCCTCTGGCCCTGAGCAGGTAAGGATTTGTCTGAGAATGACCCAGTGTTGTGCAGGGAAGCCATGTCTGGGATGTGCAAGATTTTACAGACACATGCTTTGCCCTTCTCTAATTGCTTTATGCAGAAACACTGAATACACATCCATATTTTGTTTGTGCTGTGTATAGCTTCGTCAGAAGGCAAACCGACAGAGAGATTCTTGTTATATTGTGTTGCTGGTGGTCTCCTGAATGCTTGAGAATTATAAATCAGGCAATTGTTTGATTCTCACACAGGAAAATGTTTTGGTAAATGCAGGAGGCTCAAGACTAGCTGAAAATGTCTGGGGCTCCCATTGTGTGCAGAATGTAATGTGTGCAGAGGAAATCTGCAGCATTCCTATGGCAAACCACAACAAGAAGCTCCATACAGCCCCAATCAGTTACAATTCTCATATAAATTATAGTGGCTTAAATGTTATTTAAATAATAAACAGCTTTTGCATTCCAGACATTGCTGTGATTCCAGAAGGTGGCTGTATAATACCAGCTGAACGAAATACTGCATATTGGAGGCTAAGTATAAGGCTTCATTTGTGTGTGTATCTGGTTTTGTCACATCTAGCTTATTCTTTGGCTATAAGCCTTGGACTTTCAGTGCACTGTGTGTATCTTGGAGCCTAGGGTTCATCCATTATCCAGCAGCGAGTTGTCTAAAGGTCAGTCATGCCAACATGCCAGTAACCTGAAGATGCAACCACAGAGGCAGCAGAAGTATCCATCGCTTCTGGGCCATCACCATCGCTTATTATCATGTGCAGTTTTGCCTGGACCCTGCTCAGCAGCTGATGGTATAACCACTCCTTTCCAATTCACAGTTTCCTGCATAGATGGCCGTGTCATGCTTGCTTAAAATAAGTGTGGCTTGAGCACTAGGAGGAAGAAGGGCAAGTCTGGGGGAGATCATCCCTTGTCCAGGAGAGAGCTCGCCCAGCAGACCTGGGCTTTCACTAAAGGAAGAGCCTTTTTTTTTTTTTCAGTGCTTCAATGTCCTAGCATAGCAGACCACTAGAGGCTGGCAGCATTTGCTGTCTTTTGATGTCTTCACTTGAAGGAGAAGGTTGGCGGCTGCTCTCCGGGCAGCCCAGCAGCCCTTCTCCACATCGTGGCAGCAGCTTATTGAAACTTGAGGGGTTTCTGTTTGCTCAGGAGAGATTTTGGGGTAGAGGTGGGCCACGGCCGTGGCAGCACCTGGGAGATGACTCTGGAAATGAGTCCTCCAGCTGAGCCGAAATCATCGTAAGCAAGTGTGTGAGCTGGCTTGAGAGGCTCCTGCCCTGGTGAGGTCCTGCTGGAACTGATGAGACTGGATGGGTACAAAGAACTGAGCTTTTTATTCCTATTTGGTCAAGTTATTCTTGGTGTAACTCTCCTGAACTCGGGCCATGGGATTTTTCCAAAACTCTTTTACAATTGACACAGTCTCTGCCCAATCTGCATATTTTGTTGTCAAATTCCAGCATTCAGAAATGTTCTCTTTTGGTTTAATTTTTCCAGAATATTAGAGAGGAGAAACTGCCCTGTGGTTAAACAATGGGACTGGCATCCAAAGGATGATCAAGTCTGACTCCAGTCTCTTCCACAGACTTCCTCTGTGATTTCAGAGAAGTCGTTAAACCCCTCTGTCTATTAGGGTCCCATCTGCAAGACAAGGAGGATCTAATTCTTTTCCCTCGTCTGAGTCTCAACCTCTTTTTGTGTTTGCAGGGCACCAAGCAGGGTCTCAATATTAGCTGGAGCTGTGGGGCTTTACCATTAAAAAGTTAATAATAACCAGCCATATTTCAGATAAAATGTGATTTGCAGTTTAATATGCTAAGTAACAGAGGCTTTACCAAAAGAATGAACAATAGCCTTTTCCATTTCACAAAATGATTTGCCAGGCAGAATAAATGCACCAGCATTTTTATAAAAACAAATTATAAATAATTGCTTTTTGCAATTTAATACACACATAGAAAGAGCCAAAAGAGTTCAGCAGCCACTGGGAATCTGATTTCATTGCCGATTTGGACTGTCTCTGTAGTTTTTATGAAAATCCCTGAAGACTGCTATTTTGTAAACTAAACATGGCTTTTTTTGCTGGCCATGTAGAGTCTTTTTCCATTCATTAGTGAGCTGCTTTTTTTGTGAACACAATTAGACAAAGGAATAAATCAGTCAACAAACACAGGACGTAATTTTGGCAATACCAGGCCATCTCTGCTCTTATTTGCTTAACTGTATAAATCTTTCACCATACTACAAATGAGACCAGTTCCCCCAGTGTCGGGGTCAGGGGAAGAGATGGATTAGGCCAGATCCTGTGGATTTGACGGCTCCCACCGACCACGGCTGGTGTTGAGTGGTTTCCTGCATTATGGCAATTCAGCATTCTCACTATTGGGGAATTGCTTCAAGATATTTCTTCCATTTCCTCTCTCATATTACCAAACTTAAGAAACATCACCAGAATGATAGCTTCTTGAGGGCTGTGTCTCTGTAAAGGGGTTTTATGTCCCTCCTTGTTCAAGTACCTGCATGCCTCACTGGTTTTGGTGCAGTGGCCTTGCGAAGCTCTAGGGAAAGGGTTGTCTTTGTTGCTTTTTGGGCAAAGACATGAGGTATGCTCTTAACTTTTCATCTCACACCTCATGTTCCTTCTGGCACCCCCCAGCACACAGCCCATAGAAATGCAGTTTCTTTTTGTGAGGAGAAATGAAAGGTTTGCTGGACCCCAGAGGCAGTTATTCCCTCCCTGGCATTCCCAGCCAGCTCTCACACTTGCCATAAGTATGGGTGCATATCCACAAGGGCAAGGATTTGTGATTAATCTGCACTGGAGCAGGATTTGGTTCATCCCACTATTTTTTTTTTTTTTGTGTAGCCGGAAAGACCTGCCAGCTTGCTTTCATAGAGGATTTGAGGCCTGAGAGATGCCCTTCATCTCTGGGCAGCACATCTGCACTTCCATCCTTCTTCAAGGCTCTTTTGAGGCTGTAAATCTTATTTTGACCCTCTGCAGACAGGAGAATCCCACCCAGGGTACCTTGTGTTGCTACAGATCATATTAAGCTTCCTTTGTGAAAAAATACAAGTTGAGAGAAGGATTTGGGATTTATTTCCCCACAATTTATCCTTCTTCGCCCAACTTTTTCAACTGCTGGTATTGCTGTGGGTGAATTTCCCTTCCCCATGCGTATGCTGGCCTTGCTTCCCATTTCCAGTCATTTACAAAAGATTTCTACCCAAGTAACATAAACAGCAAGTCTTTATAAATTTATTATTTTTTTTTAGTAAAAATGTTCTCAGGTTTCCCACTATGTTTTTCCGGAGATCACCAAACAAATAGGCCTCAGGAAAGATATACCAGGGAAGGCAACTATAAATACTCCCAAAATGTTGAGAATAATTGTCAAGGCTTAATGCATAGCTAATGGCCTAATCTGCAGTTTCATCACAAGACATGTATATCCTTGCTTGCTTTCACCATAGTCCCCCTGGAATATCTGTCCGTTTAAAGTTTATTTGTCCTACCAAAGAAAATTGATTTCCTATTCATAACATATTTCTCCCCAGTTTTTAAATTAATCTTTATTTTTTGAAGATGGCTTGTCAATGACTGAGTGCTACCTGTGGGGTAGTCTGTAACTGAGCCAGGAGGAAGGAGCCTTTAGATAAAAATGCAATACCAGCCTATGCCATCTGTCATTAATGGTGCATTATCACTACATGTATAAATGAACTGACCCCTAGCTGGATGGCTGCAAATGTGATCATCAGTGGGGGTAGGTAGGAAAAGAGTTAATCTGTGTCATACTTTGGCTCCTGCAGATATTTTCTGACAGGCTTCTCACTCAGCGGAGGAGGAAGAGAATCTGCTTTGTGTCGATCACGCTGGTCGTTTTTCCATCAGTGCTCATGTTGCCATGTTTAGCCCCTAGATTGACTGATTCATAGGGAGAGAGTCCAAGTTCCTGCACAGAAGACATTGCAGGATGACACTGAGATGACTTGGGGCTGCCAACGTCTTGGCCAAGTTTGGAGAACAGTCTGGAGGGCAGAATAGACACGGCTTGGCTCATGGTTTGTAAAGGTGACTTAAAACTGCCACAGTCTTCCCTTTGTCCTGCCCATGCCAAAGTGCAGGGATGGGGAGATAAATGATCCTGCCCAAAGAGACTGTTGCTGGAAGAGGATCATCGAGTTGGGCTCAGGGCACTTTCATACTTGCAGCCTGATCTGGAATGCTAAGGAGCAGGCTTGGGCACCGAGCCACCAAGAGGCATCAAGTGATGTACAGGAACTGTGTCTGGTGATTGTAGCTCATTCTCCATGGTCACCTCCACACTAGGCACGAAGTTTGGGTGCTTCTTGGAATTATGTCTTTTGCCCCAAAGGCTGAAAATTAAACTTCAGTTTTTTCTACTCTGTTTCCCTTGTAAATGCCAGTAAAAAGAAGCTAAATCTGAATGAGAGCATGTGGCTGGTTAGCTGTCTGCACTGCATGCCCTGGGCAGGACAAGGCTTGTATCTGGTGGAAAGTGGCTGCATCTGCAAGTCATTGCTTCCCTCAGTCGCCTTGTTGGGATCTGTTTTCAGTTGCTGCTGAGACAAACTCACCAGTCAAAATATTGACACTTTTCAAGTCCAAGTCAGCAACATTTCCTGTAAGTAGTGTTTTACATTGCATTTGCATGAGTTGCTTTTTTGATTGTCTCAAAACCTCCATAAACAGAGTTCTGTCATTAATTTTACTCTTCTATTCAATGCTGGTAATTTGTACATTGTGCTTGTCCAGAGCAAACCAGGGAGTGACAATGTTGGTGCTGTGCTGCAGGACATTCAAAGTGCAGGCAAATCCATTGTTTCACGCAGAGATGAACCAAACGTTGAGCACTGACGCTTTGCTAGGTTGGGATACATGCTGGGTAATCTTCCTTCTTCGGTAACAAATATGATTTCTAGGGTGTTGTAAGTTGGGTCTGTTTGAGCACTAGTATTGCTGTAAGAATGTCATTCTTTAAAGGTGCTTTTTTACTCATGCTCTGGCTGAGTTTTCAAAGGGTTGTTTCTGTGCAGCCTCCAGCGATATGGTACCCACCCCTGGTGAAACATTAAATCTTTGGTCTTCCACCTCCTTCGCCAGGAGGTAGACCCTGGCAGCCCTCACCAAATCCTGGGACTCTGTGGTGACTTGTGTTGAATAAAAAGGTGTGCCCAGAGATCTTACAGTTCTCTTTTCCTGGGCTTGGTTGGAAACCTGGGAGCCCTGATAACTGCTCTGGATCCAAGCCAGCAAATGTGTGTGTGTGTCCCTGTGTTGCTGTGTCTGCATCAGCCTTCACGGCGAGTCAAGCTTCCATTTCTGAACAGAGGTGTTACTAAATTAGAGGGACTGACTGACATGGTCAATGATGGAGCCTCAGGGTGGAGGGCCTGCATTAAACGTGAGGGCTGGATCAACCAAAACCTCAAGGTTTTCAACAAGTTGAAAGTGGCAACAATTTGCCCCAAGCCTAGGGCAGAATATCCACCTGCATCAATACTGGTTGGGGACCAACCGGACACATAGCAACCCTAGAGGGAGGACCATGGGTGATGGTGGTACTGCGTGAGCCAATGGTGCTTACTCATCAGGAATAAGGCAAAACAGGTAATGCGCCATTTGAGGACGAGCATGGCCAGGACATCCAGGGAAGTTGTTATTCCCCTTTGTTTGGTGCTGGTGAGGCTGACCCAGTGTTGGGTCTCCCAGTTCAAGAGGGTTGTGGACAAACTGGGTTGGACCCAGGGGAAGGCTACTGAGAAGGTCAGGGGTCTAGAGTACATCACCTTTGACAGAGGTGGAGGGAACTGGGCTTGTTCAGGCTGGCAAAGAGGAGGTTGGGGTGCTCTAACAGCTACCTGCAACCACTTGAAGGGCAGCTCCAGAGCTGATGCAGCCAGACACAAGCCATAGCTTGAGAAATTCAGATTGAACATTAGGAAGAACTTCTTTTCCAGATACTCAGGAAGAGGGAAAATCTCTTTTCTTGGGGATTTTCAAAGGTTGTCTAGAAAAAGCCACAGCTGAGCTCATGTGTTCAAGCAGGAGGGTAGGTGAGGTCTCCTGAGGTCCTTTCCTACCATAAGTCCTGTGATCCTACAAAATCAGAGCATTGGGATCTCTGCTTTCTTTTTCTTTTTAAAGTAAAGATAATGCTCAATCATAATTCCAGGCTTCAACAAGTAAGAAAACAAACAAATAAAGCCCCAAGCAAAAAAGCAAGCAGACAAACAAATAAAACCTTAAGTAAACAAGCAAGCAAGCAAACAAACAAAACCCCCAAAGGACAAATGAGTCTTGTTTATTTAATTTCCCAGTTTGCAGTCAGCCTCATTATTTTTGTGGATTTTTTTTTTTTTTTTAAGTTTTTGGCATTGGCTGGTAATTTGTAGTCTGACTGGAGTCACATGTGACCATTTACTAGCTCAGTCCTTCTATAAATTTGCAGCACCTGCTCTCTCAGGGAGAGGTGTTGATGAGAGCAACTTTAACTGCACTAAGGCTTAGGCTTGTTCCAGGATCTGTATAAATCTATTGTAAGAAGAATGAGGACTTAAACAGAGCTATTCTGCTGTAAGCTTCACTTGCAACCTTCAAAAATATAATCAAATTGTCTTTGAAGAAGAATTAAAACAGTCATTTCTTGTGATCCACCAGAGACAACAAAAGTGAAAGAAGTGAAACAGTTAAAGAGTTGAAGAGTTTGTCATGTGCTCTCGTTTGGGGCAATGTCCACTTTCACTTTGTTGGGTCTCTCAAGCTGGTCTTTGTTGTGATGGTCCTGGAAACAATAAGCCCATCTGGGATGAGGCTGAAGAATGGGATCTGTGGTTTGATGTGTGGTTACCTTTGATCCTGCCTGGCAAGTAAGTGAAGGGGAGGAAAAAAGAAAGAAAAAAAGAAACAAAAAATAAATTCCTGTCATGCTGACTCAACACCTTTCACACCGTAAGCTTTGAACTGTACACACAGCTTCTGCACCTTACCTATGCTCTGTGTTCCCAGCTAGAAAGCACCTTTGTGCTTTGTGTCATTTTTCAGCCGATCAACCTGCAGTAAACTATTCCATGAGCACTATGAACTCAAAAGCAAGCTCTGGAGGTGAGAAAGAAGCCTCAGCAATGAGGACTGAGACCCTTGGGGAGAGCAGATACTCAGGAGAGGTCAAGAGAGGACAAGCAATCCTTGTTGCCTACCTGATTGCAACCCTGGAGCTCACCTTCCTCTTCATGCAGATGGGAGTCATGCCCGTGAGTATGGGTTGTTCTGCTTCACAGCACGTCTTGCCTTCCATGCCTGGCTATGTAGTTTTCCAGCAAAGTCAGAAGAGCATTCCTAGAAGGAGGGAGGAAAGTGTATTCCTACCTGTGACTGAGGCAAGCTGTGACTGTGTTCAGGTTGTGCCTGGGCAGTAAAAGCTGGTTTATTATTTGTACTGCAGTAGCACCTAGACCCCTTTACTGGCCTGATGGCCCTGGGTGAAGCTGATGTAGTTTCTGTCCTCTTGCTTGCAGTGGGAGAGTGACCCAAAAATCAGGCAGCAGAAATCAGACGTTTCAGATCAGAGGTGGGTTTTTCTGAGAGCTTAATAAACCAGCTGTGAGTGGGAATCATTGCTTTTCACTTACTGGACTCTCGTGTCTGTTTTCATAGAAACATTTAGGTTGGAAAAGACCCTTAAGATCACCAAGTCCAACCGTAAACCTAACACCATCAAGTCCACCACTAAACCATAGCCCTAAGTGACACACTTTCACAGCTTTTAAATACCTCCAGGGACGGTGACTCAACCACTTTCCTGGGCAGCCTGTTCCAATGCTTGAGAAGCCTTTCAGTGAAGACTTTTTTCCCAATATCCAAAGTTAAACCTCCTCTAGTGCAACTTCAGGCTATTTCCGCTTGTCCTATCACTTGTTACTTGGAAGAAGAGACCAACCCACACCTCTCTACAACTTCCTTTCAGGTAGTTGCAGAGAGCAATAAGGTCTCCCTTCAGCCTCCTTTTCTCCAGGCTAAACAACTCCGGTTCCCTCAGCTGCTGCTCATGAGACTTGTACTCTAGATCTTTCACTAGCTTTGTTGCCCTTCTCTGGACGTGCTCCAGCACCTCAATGTCTTTCTTGTAGTGAGGGGCCCAAAACTGAACACAGCATGTGAGGTGCAACCTCACCAGTGCCAAGTACGGGGGACAATCGCTTCCCTAGTCCTGCTGGCCACACTGCTTCCAATACAAGCCAGGATGCTATTGGCCTTCTTGGCCACCTGGGTACACTGCTGGCTCATATTCAGCTGGCTGTTGACCAAAACCCTCAGCTTTTTTTCTGCCAGGCAGCTTTCCTGCTCTTGTGAGCTCCTGTATCTGTAATACGCCTGTCTGTCCAACCCCATCTCTGGTGAGCCTGTTCCTTCTGGGAGATCTCTTTGATGGTTTGTTGACTCCAGAGGCAAACTGCTCCCTTCTGGGACTAGACCAGCCTGCAGTGCCCTGAGCCTGAAAGAGAGTTTATTTATGGGAGATCAGTGTAGTTGATCACTGATCAGTTATGGGGGCTTTGGAGACCTGGGTGCAGCGCATGTAGGGAAGCAGGCAAGATTAGGGCACTTCCACACCTTCTCAGAGCTGAACTTGGCTGAGAGCTCTAAACAACTCTTAGCAGAGGGCACAAAACAACGACAGGAATCAGAAATAGCTTTCCCTTGAGCATACACTTTTTAAATAAAAAAATCCCAAAAGATCGTGTCTCTTCGAGGCGTGATTCTGTGGTTTTTTGCAAGCTCAGGTTGTGGATAGAATCATAGAATGGTTAGAGTTGGAAGGGACCTTAAAGATTGAGTTCCAACCCCCCTGACGTGGGCATGGACACTTCCTACTAGATCAGGTTGCTCAAAGTCCCATCCAGCCTGGCCTTGAACACTTCCAGGGATGAGGCATCCACAGCTTCTCTGGGAAACCTGTTCCAGTGTCTCACCAGCCTCACAGTAAAGAATTTCTTCCTAATATCTAATCTAAATCTCCCCTCTTTCAGTTTAAAACCGTTACCCCTCGTCCTATCATTACAATCCCTGATAAAGAGTCCCTCCCCATCTCTTCTATAGGTCCCCTTTAGGTACTGGAAGGGGCTATAAGGTCTCCCCGGAGCCTTCTCTTCTCCAGGCTCAACAACCCCAACTCTCTTAGCCTGTCCTCATAGCAGAGGTGCTCCAGCCCTCTGATCATCTTTGTAGTCCTCTGCTGGACCTCTTCTAACAGGTCCATGTCCTTCCTGTGCTGAGGACTCCAGAGCTGGATACAGTACTCCAGGCGGGGTCTCACCAGGGCAGAGTAGAGGGGCAGGATAACCTCCCTCGACCTGCTGGCCACACTTCTTTTGACGTAGCCCAGAACACGGTCGGCTTTCTGGGCTGCCAGCATACATTGCTGGCTCATGTTGAGGTTTTCATCTACCAACACCCCCAAGTCCTTCTCCTCAGGGCTGCTCTCAATCCATTCTCCACCCAATACCATCTAGACCATAAGTAAAGGCAATATTTTGCCCATGCTATGCCTGCACTGATTCCAGCTTGCTCAATTAAACAACAGCTCCAAGACCTTACCACATTCATCCCCTGGTTGGTGCTTGGACTGCGCCAGGTGCAGGGTCTGGATGCAAGAAGGCTACTTAAAGTCTACCTCACCCCCCTTAGGAGTAGCTGTGTATGTTCAGCTGTGTTGAACTGCAAAGGTAAAGGATGATTCAGATTTGTCACCTGGTGCAAAATGGATGGTTTTGGTCCCATCCCCCTGATCTTCTTTAGTGGATGGTGTGGGAGAGAGACTTTTGGTCTTTATTAAGCAGCCTGCTTTATTAAGCAGATTTCATCTGTAGGTATCTGGAACTGAAGGAAGTGCTTGTTTGGAGTTGTAGTCCTCTCCACACAGACATCAAGCTCTTTATTCAGAAATATAGCATACTTCATTTCCCCTGACCTGTTGTTTTGTGATGATTTTTTTTTCTATTTTAGTACTTGGCAAAGAGCCTAGGTTTGGATTCAGTGGGGTTTGGCTACCTCCAGACAACCTTTGGTGTCCTCCAGCTCGTGGGAGGTCCCATTTTTGGAAGGTAGGTGAGAATAATTCTCATGACCCTTTTCATAGCTGAAAAAGGCCAGACATTTTTATACTTTAATAAAAAATAATTTAGTTCTGCTTCATGGTCCTGTTGAAATGTTTGAAGATTTCATAAATGGGTAAGGGGAAAATAAATACTACAATTAGAAATACCACAACATAGAAGCAGCCTTTATATTAACTTAGCTATGTTTTAATGACACACATTTAAGCATAACAATATACTGGGAACAGGCTTAGACCATCAGAGTCCTCAGAGCCCGAGTCCTAACAGCTTAATCCTGCAAACATTTTACAGCCATGTGTAACCTTAGAAATGTCTTGTGATCAGAAAACCTAAAAAAGGGGATATTTGTTGATATTAAGTAGAGCTGTCAATGAAAATAATTGAGAGTTGTGTTATTTCTACAGCTGAATCTCACTGAATCTACATCAGTGTTTAATACAAAGCTAGACTTGTATGAATCTTTAAGAAACTGATGCATCTATAAGCTCAACTATCAAAACAAGAAAAGAGTGGAAAAGACTCGGGTTTTCTGCCTCTCTACCTCAAGGGACACACACCATTTTCCTAATGAAATGTAAATGGCCCAAAAAAAATTCAAGTGGTGGAGGAATGCATTCCCAAAAAGCAGAAAAAAATTGAAGGAGCAGGGTAATCCAGTGATAGGAAACTAAAATGAGGCTGAGAAAATCTGGCTTTTCTTCTCAGTCTTGCTATTGTTTTTTGGGGGATGTTCTGTTTTGTTTTGGTTTTTCCTTTTTTGCAAGGCAGAGTTTTGTACTGCTGGTAGTCAGAAATAAAGAGAGATGGTCCAGCTCTCGGACCCAGTGAGCTGGGCTCCTCCTGAATATCTAGTCCTCTTTTGGGAACCAAGCACTTCTGAGAATCTAATTAGCACTTCCTGTGGCAGATAAATGAGAGTGAAATGGCCATGCAACTCCATCCGTTTGGAACAACCTGCACAGTTCCACTTCTGACAATTTTGTACCATTTCTGTACCAGGTTTGCAGATCAATTTGGCACCCGAGCAGCCTTAATTCTTTCCTGTGCATCTGGAAGTGCCTTCTTCCTGCTCATGTCCATCTCTACCAGCATCCCCCTCCTCTTCCTCTCCAGGCTCCCAGCAGTGTTCATGCATGGGTTACCAGGTAAGCTCAGTCAGGGCTTTCCAAATTGCTTTTATTGCCAGTTTCTTCTCCTTTTGCTCATGTTTCTGGAAGTCAACAAGCTCAACAGCATGAAGGAAGGCAGGAGGAACATTTGATGGTCATCAGGGATGAAATGGTGAGAATGTGAAGCGGTGGATGTATTGGTTATGGAAAAGAACAGGAAAACAGGGGTAGTAGCCCGTAGACCCAGGCTCATCCTCCTGTATCATCTTGAGCAAATTGCTTGGACTTCATCAGCCAGACATATGTGATGAATACTTGTGGGCAGCAGTGCTATCCCAAACTTCTCAGCTGCCTTCTTGCAACCAAGATGTTTTGTAGGAGAGCTTTTCCCTTTCTCCTGGTAAAATGAGCATATTGGTCAAAATGAAATGTGATTACAAAAATACCTTCCACTACCCACCAAGCTGTTCTGCTTTTGTTGGTCTTTCCTAGATGTTTCTAGTAAAAACTACGAGCAACCTTTAGCTACTAGAAGTCCATGTAACTTGTGCAAGAGGACTCAAGTTGACAGCGTGTTAAGCCTCTTCTTGAACTTGTGCAGTGGTTTGAGTGGTTTTGTTTCCTGATGGGCTGAACCAATTCCACTTAGCAGTGTGCACAAACATTTGCCCTGGGGTTGCAAGGACTATTTTCTGGCGGGCACTGTTTCTGTGGCCTAAAAATTTGTATGGCTGCTGCTCAGGCCCTGTGGCAAGCTTGTTTCAAGGGATTTTTTTTCCCCTGCAGGTGCTCAGAAGGTTATTACAGACCTGACTGCTCCTTCCCAACGTGCTGATGCTTTGGGGAAGCTGGGTCTTTGTTTTGGAATAGGTATCATCATCGGCTCTGCCTTGGGAGGTATCCTCTCCACCAAATTCGGGTAAGTGGCCTACTTGTTTGGTGTTGGCCTTGTGGCAACCATTGACAGAGCTGCTAAAGGATATTTTCCGTTCCCCCGGTTTTTGATGATACCTTACTGCTGGTGGCAGTAGAGGATAGTACCACAACTCAAAATTTTGCTTTCCATACTGATACAAAAACTACTCCCACTGTTTTTAAGGAGATGTTGTTGAATATCTCATCTTCCATCTACTTAAAAAATTTAAAAACAAGCTGAAGTGAGAAATGGAGTCTGTCTCCCGGTTGTCCTCTCTTTGGAGCTGAGTGTGCTGAAAAGCAGTGTGCACTGCATAGCCTGCTTTTAAGAAACATTGTATAACTGAGAAATGGAAATCTGGAGCAGTGCAAAATTCATGGGAAAATTGGTGTACTTGGGGCATGCTCAGTATAGAGCAAGACCTTGGGAAAGGGGAAAGCAGGCTTGGGACAGTGGGGGAAAAGAGTGAGGAGGTCTAGCCCTGTCACAGCAAGATAAAGCACATGCCTGCTGCTTCCGTGTTTGCTTTCTGCTGCCTGGCACACCACAGCGGTCTGCCACCTCCTCTTATGTGCTGCAATAGGAAAGAAATTTACTGAATTTACCTATCTGTGCTCATTACTAGTAAAGGAAGCGCAGAAGAACTTTGAAGTGGTGAAGAACTTTGCAGGTATGGAAGTGCACGTGGCTGTAATCTTCCTGGTAGATTCCTGATGGAGGAAAAAAATACGCACTTTGTGAACTTTTGAGTGTTTATTTTGTTCTATTTCTTTTATTATGGACATTTGCTTCTGCAGATTCAGATTAGCATGGAAATAACTTTATTTTCAACCTTTGTGAGCGTTAGAGCTCACAGCCTAGGATAGAGGCTAAAGGTCATTAGGGGAAGGTTTTCAGGAATTGGGCTTGTCCTGGAAGGGATCAGTGTCACTGGCAAGTGTCAGTGCAAGCTAGGTGTCCCCATCGGCCTGCCTGTCTGTGCTGCCTGACACTGCATCTCACAGGGACCCTGGGCCACCTTACAGTAGTGGGGCCCATCTCTTCTCATCTGTACAGCAATGCTATCTCATTAAAAATCAGTTTTCATGAACTTCAGGCAGCTAAGCCGAATGTCATTGATTTTTTTTTTTTCATTATCCTTGTCCTAGCACCATAAGCACTGCACTTATGTACATGGCATACACTGTATACGGTGATCATCATCACCTGGGCATTTTGGCAGTCTTGGGCCAAATTAATTGTTGTAGACAATCTCGAGCATTTTCTTCCTCTCGCTTGAAACCTGAAAAGGTTTTCCTTAATTCTTTTGTGGTTGGTTCCTGTTCTGTGTTGGCCAATTGGCACAAGGTTGGCTAGGGGATTCTTTTTGTAGTTGTTATATGGGTACATGAAACAAAAATTGGAGATGTACATAATTAATTCAGGATCTTAAAGTATAGATGTTGATGGTTGACTGGGGTTTTAATAAGTATTATTTTTAATAAAATACAGTGATTGTATCCCTTTTGTGTGTCAACTGCCTGAAAGTAAAGGTTACTTCAGTTCTCAGTCCATATTTAAACATCAACTTTCAAGTAGCATTGTTATCTAGCAAAAATTTATGGGGTTTCACTTTCTAGAGTGTGCATCGGTCACTGGTTTATAGAAAAATCAGCAGTGGGAGAGAAGCCCCTGTTTCAGTTAATTAGTTTAAGACACATGAATGCAGTCTGGCTTTTGGATGTCAGGGCTGGGTGCTGTCAGACAACAGGATGCTTCCAGACTCCCCAGGCTGCTGCTTATTTTGAAAGCTTCTGGTCCTTACATTTGGTGCTTGCAACATAACACTGAGAAAAGTGAAATTTGCTCGTAATTATGGGAAAGCAAGGGACCTGCTCCTGAAAAACTACATAGCTGTTGTCCTTCCCATTGCAGGGAGTTGTTTCCCTTCCATCCGGTGGAGGGCAGCTTCGGCTCGCAGTTCATGCGTGGCTGCCGGAGCATCCCATCGCAGTGGTTTCAGAGCTGCTCTTCTGTCCTGTAGCAGGACTGGGGAAAGCAGCCTGGCTGCTGGCAGCATTTGGTTTTCTCCATTCAGGATCTCTGCATCCCACTGGAAGGCTGGCAGGAATTCCCATTAACAAGGGACAAACCCCAGCCTGCAGGCAGGACCCTCTGACCACCCTGATGTGCAGAGAGTTGATTTGATTTTATAAACAGTAGCTCCAGGCTGAAGGACTGCACAGGGAGGGCATCCTGGCTGTTTTGTAGCCAGCTTTGCTCCAGCCAAATCCCACCTTTGCTCTGACACCATGCTTAGCTCCTCTGGCAGATTTCTGTGCAAAGATTGGAGAAGCAATCTACTGATTTTTAGTGTTTTGGCTTATAGTGGTGGTAAGCAGGAATTCAGCCCTGTGAGCAGATGCAGACAGCTCTGTGCAATGAAACAGCTCCCAGAGCATCGCTAGCACCTCTGGCTGTGTCTGCAACACTGACCTGGAGGGAAAGGAGTGGGTGTCTCATTAGGGGTGTACCCGAGGCTCTTTGGCCCTGTTGCTGTATCCCAGAGATTAACTGTTAACCATTGCTCCTTGTTTCCCACATTTGTACAGGAAGGCCCCAGCTGTACTTGGAGCAGCATAATCACTTCCATTTTTTTTCAGAGAAGAAAGACCCAATCTCCTTCTTTTGAAAATAAGCATTTCTGCTGCATCATGGAAGAGCAAAGCTGGAGACTTCTGTCCACTCTGCATTATTCACTCTCTCTTACCACAAAGTTGGCCAGTGTTCCCTGTCTGTTGTTGACAGGATTATTCATATGTTAGCAGTGGTTTGTATACAAGAGAGGGGGTAGGAATCAGTGTCAGTTCTTTAGCTGATGTCATTTTGGTATTATTCCATTGTATTGTATTTACCATTGATGAACTTGACCTAAAGAGCTGGTCTGTTGTTGTTTTCATTGCTGGAATAATATTTGTCAACCCTTATTTATTAAGGGAGCCCCAGGGAAGTTGAATGGCTTGTTCTGATTTGCATAGGATTTTTTGGATGTCAGATCCCAACCTTTGCTCCAAAGCTGTAGCCACCAGCTCTAGCCCTTCCTCTTCCTCTCTCTAAAGTACCACATTTTTCCCTCATGTTTTCCAAAACTTTGAGTGAAGATGTAGCAAAGGAATTGTGACTTTTAGTCAAACCTGGACACATTTAATCTGTGGAATGTGGCTTTGCCTTTTGCAATTAAAGGAGCTGCTCACCAGCAGGCTTCACCCTGTCAAATTTAATTGCTGGAGACTTTGCCCTTAATATATAGTCCTGTCCGCTCACCTCTGTACAAACAGTGCATACAGGTGTAAAGAATATGCTTTTTGTGGGCAGGGTGATGCTCAGGCAAATTTACACCCCCTGAGGATGAGGTATAAGCCAATTTATTAACACAAGCTGGTGTAATCTTAACCATTTGGAAAGTATTTTCATGTTTCTATGCTTTTTTTTTTTTTAATTGGTGTTATCTGGTCTTTGATCAGTTGCATCAGGATTGTGGATATAAAATACTTAGCTTGAAAGTAACTCCTGTAGTTCAGCCAAGGTCTCTTCTTGGAGAGCCTGCAAGCTCTATGACAAAAGCTTATTCACAAAAGGTGATGAAGAAAAGGAGCACTGTTTGCTCTCTGCAAATGTTCCCCCCTCCCTGTACACTCACAGCAAAGCTGTTAGGGGACCACAGGCTGCAGGTGAGTCTGTACCCCTGGAGAGAAGTGATTTGGTATTCGTAGTAGACTTTTGTGGCAGTGCTTTGGGTGAACGGTGAAAGAAGAAGGCTGGATTAGTCTTCAAAAGTGGAAAGATGAGCCTAGGTAGCTAATTACAGAGATTTCATCCTTTCTTCTGGGATTATGATTAATTGCATTTGGCTTCTTTCTTCTTTCTTTCTAACAAGGACATACAGAAGCTGTGTGACCCAAGATTTGTTTGCTTTCTATGGACGAGGAGAGGTTTCTTCATTTTAGTGACTCAGCTGTAGGCTTAAATCTCTTGGAGCAATTATTCTTTTGAACTTGGGATTTTCCTGGCCAAACCCATTTGGTTTCTTACTTAATATTATTACAGCAGGCTTTGGGGATAGTTTTTTTTCACTGGCTGTGCTATTATCCTTCTTCCTCAAGGGGAAAAGAAGAAGCTTGCTTGCCTGAAGTAGGGAATTGCATTTCTTTTCAATAACCCATTTGAACAATGTCCTCTGGCAGGGAATTTCACATCGCTTTGCAGCAGAGTGGAAAAAACGTGGGTGTTGAAAGGGCTGAAGGTTGGGAGCTGGGAAGGCGGGTGGGAACATGGCAAAGGGTGAGAGGGTTGCACTCTGTTTTGGGACAAAGCAGGGCATTCTGCCGCTGGGAGCTGTTCCTGCTCCCTTCCAGTAGAAACTCTGGTATTTCTCCGCTGGGGATGATGTTGATCAGCCAAGCAGCATGGATGGGTGATGCTGGTATGAACATTGCTTTGTCCTTTGTATCAAGGGACTTTGGGGAGAGGGAGGTGGTGTCTGCTTGCCAGAAAGCCATCCACAAGCTGCAACGTGGTCTGTCACTGTTGGTCTAGCTCTGGGGTGTGTTGGGAGAGGCAGGGGTGGGGGGTGGGGGAATAGTGAGTGGGCTGTTTTTCAAGGAACTGATGGTTTGGGGAAGGCCCAGAGGACCTCAGCTGTGGCCTTCTGTGAAAAATAAACCAAAACAAAACAGGATCCAGAGATTCTTTTTCTCATATACTCTGCATGACACCAATCTTAAGTTTCAGAAGCCATAGTACCCAGTATTGTCTGTAAGGTCTGGATAGAGGATCATGCACCTCATCCCTCCACAACTTGTTGGTTCAGAGTTCAGGTCGAGGGCACTTTTCTCCTCTCCTCTGTTCCCAGCATCAGAGCTTTCTAGTTCTGATGACTTGTTTAGCCTATTCCTGAACCTGAGAAATGCCTCAGTGCACTTTGGGTGGAGTTCAGCTACTCTTAGACATCTACAGTGGAGACAGCTACACCTAAATTTGTTGTTCAGACTCTGTGTGGTTGGTGGAGAGGCACAGGCATTTCTACAGTACCATTTGCCTCCACAAGCTGCCCAGAGAGGTGATGGAGTCTCCTTCTTTGGAAACATTCAAAACCCACCTGGACAAGTTCCTGTGCAACCTACTATAGGTAGACCCACTCTGGCAGGGGGGTTGGATTAGATGATCTCCAGAGGTCCCTTCCAACCCCATATGATTCTATGATTCTATGAAGCAAGCTTGAAACAGCTCAGGGAACAGTCTGCTTCATAAGCTTTCTGTGGCCATAGTCCTGGGGTTTGCTGGATTGTGAACATACCAGAAACCAATAGGATGCAGGTCCTGAGCAGTTTCCCGTGTCTATGGTGCCTTCATATGACGGACAGGACTGCACTAAGCTCATCCCCAGCCTTTCCTTCCTGCAAACCTCTATTCCATCTACCACTTCTAGGCCACCAATTTTAGATTTGGGTCCACTGGCTTTCTCCTATTTACCCATTGGAAGATCACAATGACACTGCAAAGGTGCCCTCATTCCCCTTTTGCTGACCTTCAGTAAACCTGTCTTTTCCATCCTCTCACTACAGTCCCTGGTCTGAACGTCAGTGGAGCGAGGCATATTGATGGGGCCAAGAGCTCCCCTTTGGTCCTTCACCCGTAGGTGGGGCCCTTTCCCAAGGGAGGAAGAGTGGGGCGCAGGGCAGGAGTCAGCAGCTCATGGGAGAGAGCCTGTGCCTTTTGGCTGCCCTCAAAGGTATGGCTGAGGATGGCTGGGCTTGGGTTGAGCTAACGGGGTGCTGGTTGGCAGCTTCTTCCTCAGCCTTGTCAGGACCTCACCATTTTCCTTCAAAACCCTCATTCCCACTTGGCCTTCTGCAGGGATTTGGTGGGAGGGCTGTGAGCGCAGCTATGCAGTCTCATGGGGGATGCCCACCAGCCCCTTCTCCCCACAGCACCCTCATTCCTCCCAGGCATCTCTGCCTTTTGGGTTAGCTGCTTCATGGGACATGAAAGGGAAACCATGATGAAAAGGCATTAAAAAAAATAAGAAAGGGAGAAAGTATCCAGAACTTCCTTGTGTGGCTGGTTTGCTGCTTAGACAGAGAGGTGAGGTTTGGGGATTGCTGGGAATTGACTTCCACCAGAGCCATGGGAAGAAGGACTCCTCGTATGGTTTGCCTGGTGTCCCTCTGTGGGTTGACAGTGGTTACGCCAGCAGACAGACAGACAGACAATTAGGAAATAAAGGAGCAAAAAAAATATCTATGGGGGGGCTAAGGAGATTACCCTGCTGCCTTCCTCCAGCTTTCATCACGCCTGTGCACCGGGGGAGGCTGCCCTGCCTTGCCACCCTATGCCTGGAGACAGAAAGTGAGGGGGCGGCGGGTGAGCGAAACCCTGTTTTGCGCGCGTGGTGGCTAGATCGCAATCAAAAGTGTGTGTATGTGTTTGTGAAGTTACCTCTGCTACAGACAATTACAGATGTTTGAACACCACTCCCCTCGGCCGACGCTTTGAAAGCCTTGAGTTTCTGTGCAGCGCAGTGCCCTACCTGGTTGGTTGTTCACTGTGTTCCTGCAAGGTTGTGTTGAGGTGGTGGCTGATTTTTCTTGTCAAGCCTGGCTTAAGAGCCTCAAGGCATAAGTGTAAAAAATGAAAGAAAAAAACAACCCCAAAACCCTGGAATTTTATGGAAAGGCACAAGGTATTTTGGGTCTGGCCTCACTAGCAAAGGTAATGTTGGAGGGCTGAAAGTGACCTTTGCCGTGCAGGTTGCACAATAAGGCAGTGTCTGCTCATGACTCACTGGAGCTTCATCTGCTCTTCCCACTCCTGGAATATCTCACGATTGGGCAGCAAATCCAGCAGTATCACTGGGGACCGAAATCTGGGGAAATGCTGTTTTCTTTGTTAACAAAAAGCACAGAATAGGCTGTGGTTAAGTCCCTGAATTGGGATTTGGGAGTTGGCAATTTTCCTGTGTTGCGAGTAAGTCGTCCCATCCCTCTGCACTGGTGTTCCTCATGCATAATATGGGGCAATGAAATGGTTTTTCCTTCCCTCTCCCAATACAATTACAATATTGCTATTTAAATTATACAGCTCTTGAGATGCAGACTCTCTCTGTCATGAGGTATGTTCATGCAAATATCTACTACCTTAGGGGAATGCATCCAGTTTTTCCTGGATGTATCCTCTTCTTCGTCCCCTGGTGTCCAGGGCAGGCAGAGTCATTGTGAGCCCAGCTAGCATCCCATTTTGGTGGCTTATTTCTTTCTTTCTGTTTGTTTGTTTTGTTTTTTTTTTTATTGTATATCAAAAGCAAATGCCAGCCTTTTGCAGTTTCAGAAAAGCGGCGGAAACAACTGAGCTCAGTCAAGCACAGAGCTGAGCGGTGGGGGGAGTCCCAGAGGCCGGGGGCTGAAGTGCAGGGCTGCAGACCTGAGTCCAGCAAGAGAGGGAAAGCTCAGGTGGCACAACCTCCCTCTGTTCATGTCTGCACATGTTCCTATGGACGGCTCTCTCCTTTACTTCTCCTAATCCTTTAGATTCAGAGGATCATGCTTATGTTTCATTCTGATCTGCTTCAGTGAATGAGCCCAGCCTTGTGGTCAGGCTGGGGCAGGAAGGATGTGGTGCTTGTGTGGGAAGGACTATCAGACAAGGGAGAGAGGGAAGGTCAGGATGAATGGAAATGTGTGGATTTGGCATGTGAAGGGTGAACTGGGAGGAGTTAGGACTTGGGGAGCTGAGAAGTAAAGCTCTGCAGGAGAAAGGCTTAGTGCTTTTAGATGTATTGGGTCATCTGGGGAAATACGATTGGGGCATCAAGGAGCTGGAAGGAAATAGTATTTCCAAAATGGACCTTCATTGGCCACAGGGGAAGAAAGGGGACAGCACATCCACTGCTGCTGCTCCCCCCTGTTTTCCCTCTCCTTAAAATATGGCTGCTGTAAAGGACGGGTGGAAAAGCAGCCTGTTTGGAGGAGTTTAGGGTTAGGTATTAAACCCTTCCCGGTGCTTCGCTTGGCCATCACTGCCAGATTGATAGGTCGAGCAGGAGGCTGGTGGGTGGATGGGGAGATGTAATACCGCGTTGTCACAAGGCGCCGGTTCACCATGGCCCTGGGTGAAGGCCGGGCTGCTCGGATGGGGTGCTCAGAGGGAAAGGAAAGGGTGTGACCTTTCTGTGAACCATACTGGCTTCTGTGGCCCCACCCAGGGTTTTCCTTTCATTGCACTCTCTTTTATGGAACCCTGCTCACAGCCGCTCTGCCGGCCTGCGAGGGCCAAGGGTACGTGAAGTATCCTGGCCATGAACACAGCCAGAGGGCAAAGGAGTTTCTGAATGGCCATCTCCAGGCTAACCCCAGTGCTTGTTGGGGCTTGTCTCTCTAACCTGACAAATCACCAGTTATCACAACCCAAGGAGAAGGTATTTCCAGCATCAGAACTGTTCTCTGCAGCATTCAAATTGCAAGTTCCTATCTGCTTGGGCTGAGCCCTGTGCTGTGCCAAGTGGTGCAGCAAATGCCCTGAGCACCGCTGGCAAGCAGAGATGCTGATCCAAGAGGAGGGCAATGCTAATGGTGTGACCTGAGAGACCAAACACTGTGGTGAGGGTCTATCAGTGCACGCGACCCAGCACTGTGCCTTAAGACAGCAGTGGGTCTGTGCCATAACACATGCAGAAGGACTCGCAGTTTGCCCAGCTGACATTTGCAGGAGGCAGGGAAAAATGTCCTGTAGGGTTGTGCCCCATTTTGGGGGATATGGAGCAGCAGCTTTGGAGGACTAGCGTGTCCTGTTGTAATTAGCTATTGCTTGAGAGGTGGCTTGGATGGCTTGGGAGAGACACAAACCCTATACCTTCATTAGAATAATTTGCTTTGCTTTACAAACATGTAAGGAACTCTGCTCTGCTCTCTAACTGTCCTCTAAAGCAGAAGCACAGGGATCAGGGTTTTCAGAGATGACTGGGATTTTCTTTCAGTCCCTCACTTGTGGATGTCTAACGTGGATTTTCAGAGGATAGGAATTTAGAACCTTTGTAAATCTGGTCCATTTAGGATAGTTCCAGATCTGAAAACTTTGAATATTTTTGAGTGTCTGAATTTTTCTTGTTTGCTTGTTATTACAGCAATTGTTGCTTCGATTTTAATTTATTTTTCTTGGTGGAGAGGGGATTATACATCTAATTCTTTATGGTCTCTATGCAGTATTAACTTTCTCAGTCTCGCTAAATATTTCTTTATTCCCTGATATTCTAGGCTGAAACTTTTGGACTAATTACTTCTTTACAAAACTTCACTGTGAATCCTTTTGAAATCTGCACTACCTTTATTTTTATGGGATTTGGTTCATTTTTCTTTCACCCCAGGGTGCGTGATCTGAGATGTATTGAAGTCATTGGTAATGTTTCCTTTGAGTTTGGTTTTAAATCAAGCCCTGGATAAAGAAATTTGTAGAGGAAGGAAGGAAACCTCCAGAAACCTAAAGTATTCCTGCAGGATATTTCTTTTAAAAAAAAAAAAAAAAAATTAGAAATCCCCTTGGAAAAGCCATCTGGGGAGCTTCTGAGCGATGCTTACAGGAGGCCAGGGCCTTAAATGCTGTTCTCAGACTTTAAAAAGCTGGGATAAAAGACAGTAATGGTTATTAAAGCTGAGTATGCTCATGCATCAGATGTTTAAGTTTACTTCCCACTGAAGGTTAGAAAGGCTCTTTCCTGATATAAAGCTATATAACAGATTATCTGTATTGTGTGAGGTGGGTTTCTTCCCCTCCCCTTTACGACTGTCCAGGCACAGTTGGATATGAGACAGATGATGGATCGATTCTGCTGGCTGATGTTTTCCAGTGTAGTCCTGGATGTTTCCCAGTCTTCCAGGAATTACTTTTCATGACAGAAGGAGACCTACTTCTAGATGGACCTACTGATGTTTAGAAAAGAAATTTTGAAACCATTTGTTGAAGAACTCCCTTAGGGTAACCGGAGGAGCCTGTGGTTGGTGACACCAGGCTCACACCTCGCACTACACCCACGCGTGTTCTCATTGCATGAGATTACACGGTCTGCGATGTCTAATTGCCCGATTGTAATCTGTCCACCCTACCAAAAGTTGCATCATTTTGATTTTGCCTGGGTGCTGTGTGGCAAGCACTTTTCAGGTGGAGTCTCTTGGCCCTTAAAGGACTCAAAGGATTTTTAAAGTTTTTCCTGTGCTTTTGTATAAAGCCTGATTATTATTTTTTTTAATTATTTTATTTCTTGGGAATGGAGGTTCAGCTGTGGCAGGGAAGAATTTGCAACAGCTAGAAAAGTATATCCATGGCACAAAGCTGCTCTGAATAGCCGTGGAGCTAAATTGTTCGAAAGGTTTCCAAAACACAAACACTGCCTTAACTATTACAGCATCCAGTGTAAGCAAATCCCATTTGCCCTTCTCCAGCTGTGCCAATTCATCCCAGGTGCCCACCGGGAAAGGGAAAGCAATCCAGGGACATGTCCGTTAGTCACCTACTTCAGCCTAACAGGACCCAAGGTCAGATGACGCAAAAATGACTGCCAAATTAACTACCAAGAATACCAAGAATAATACCAAGAATAGTACCAAGACTACCAAGAATAATACACCGAGGAGATAAGGCCTTGCCTATCTGCAGGTCTGCCCTGAGAGGGGTACGCGGCAGCGAGCTTGACGTCGGGCGGCACTGGCACCCTGTGAGGGGGAAAGCGCAGAAATGCAAATGGCATGCTGTAACAGGGCAATGAAGCCATCTGATGGCGCACCCGGGCACTCTTTTATTGTGGAAGAGGATCTATTTCTGGGTTTTGGAAATGAGCCATCCAAAAGTAGATGTTTAGTCAGCCTTGCAAGCTGTCTGAAATGCATGGCCTGCCTGTGACAGGGCGGTTTTATGGTGATGGGGCTGACCTTTCTTTGCCAAATGTGATTCTGCTATAAAGACATTGAAAAGAGATGGTAAGGTGTGGGTGAAGTTTAGTTTCCTGTCCTAAAGAACTGAGCTGTAAGAGAGAAAAGGGAGTCTGCCACTTCTGCAAAGACTCATAAAGGGCATGGGGGACTTTCTCTGCCATGGAGGTTGTGCCTTTCAAAACAAGCCCTGATTTTGCAGCTTTGGCACCAAACTGAGGGTTGCTGTCAATATTTGACTTACAGGCATGAGCGGAGCCACTTGGCTTTGTGTTGGGTCAGGCTTCTTTCTTTGGCCAGGAGCTGCAGCTGTAGCCTGTGAGGGCAGCAAGAAGGCAGTGCAGTGAAAAGTAGAGCTTGGGCACAGTGCTGGGGATGCCATGATCACTGGAGCAAATAGGGATGTGCCATCAGACACTGAACGGGCAGCTCCACCTTGAGTCAGTGATTTAGGGGCATGCTGCCAAGCAGCCACAGCTGGCTCTGGAGTGGGGCAGAGTGAGCCTCTGGGGGGCACTGAACGATGTGGGGCGAGAGGGACAGAGGGCACCAGCTACCGAGCGCAATGGCTTAACCATAAACCCGGTTGAGAGTATTCTACTCTCCAGGCTTTGGCTGTTGGAGACCTGCAGCTCAGACTGTGTGATGGTTGGGTCTGGGGCTGGGTTTTAGTTCATTTGGGAGAGGAGCGAGTTACAAAATGTGGATCTGGGTTCAGGTTACAATTCTGCTCCCCAGGGCTATTCCAGGTGTTCAAATACAAACTTTTGGCTCAGGTCCATCTCTAATTAGGCATATTCTTTAAAAGTATTTTCCTTCCTCAGCTCCTGTGCTCTTGGCTTGTCTCCACTAGCCCTCCTTGCTGTGCTAGAGCACAGTTTACTGGGTATATTAATTGAACTGTTTACACACCTGGTTTCCTGCAAGAATAGACACCTAGCTCCTTCTTTTGAAAAGTCTAGCCCAGAGGCCATAAACAGGAATTGTGCTATGTCTGGAAAAGCTGAACTGCTGCTTATTTGCACTCCCTTGGGCTGTGGGAGCAGCAGCAGCTGCAGACATGGGTCAGTTGACCATGGAAACCAGCTTGCACACTCTTCCCACCAGTCCTGTCCTCCCACTTGGTTCAGGTCCTCCAGCAGCTGAGGAGCCACCCTCTCCACAAAGTTATTCCCTTTTATTGTGACAGTGACAGGATGGGCCCCACCTGGCCTTTGGGTCAGCTCAGATACGCATTTTGCCTCATGTATGAAAGGTGTGGCGTTATGTCCTGTGCAGGGCTGCTGATGGGACCTTTCCTCTCTTTTCATAGCTTTACCTTCCAAGGGTAGTTTCTGTCAAAGCTCCCCAAAAGTGGTGGTGGGTTCATCACCCCTTATACTCTTTTAATCACGGCTGAGGTGTATCTCTCATAACCTGTTGTGTGGCTCAAAGAATGATTGTGGAAAGAAAAGGTTTGTAAGGCTTGTGTGGTGTGGATCAGATGAAATGGTCCCTCATGGTGTGTTTGGGCTTAAAACATATAAGCATAAGTGAGTGCAATTGCACAACTTTGATTTCAAGGTGTAGGAGAAGGAGAAAGGCAACACAAAAACATTTGGCTGATGCTGTCAAGGATTTCTTCTTCTGAGCCAGGTTGTATTGGAAAAGCTCACAGAGCTTTCTCAGATGCTGAAACAGACCTTCAGAGTCTGCTGGGGAGTTCCCATTCACACCAGTGTGCACTCTATCCTGCCTTAAAATATGCTGATTTTGCAGACATTCTATCAGTTTCTGAATCCCACTTTGCAGCCATTGTTTTACTGGGTGACATTGAGTTATACTTTGCTGCTTCATTTCTTTGCTGAACATTACTAGAAATTCATCTGGAAGATACGAGCTAACCTCTGTGTAAGGCCATGAGTTGGGAGGGTTGGTGTTGATGTTGATGTGTTGGTTGTGCTGTTGGTGGTCCACAGGCTATGGAGTGTGATGCTGATGTGCTGGGCCTTGGCATCTTTAACTCTCTGTACTTCTTGAGGATTCCAAAGCAGTGTTGGTGAAGGCCCCTGGAGGAATCCCCCCAAGGCAGGCCTGGGGTAAGGGGCATGCAGATGCCTGGGCTGGGAATAGGGAACAGGAAATCAGATGCACCTTAGGGCAAAATTTGCTATCCAAATTCCAGTCCAGCTAGGAACGGAAAGTGCTGTGGTTCCCAAAGCACTGGGCTGGACCGGGATTACTCCAGCAAGCCCCCAAAGGGGACACAAAGGCATCCAGTGGGGAACGAAACAAGGCATGATATTAGTTTTTGGGTCCTCGTGCCGTGGGGGAACTACAGCAACTCTCTCCGAGACCGGCACAGCTCCTGATTGCCCAGCAAGCAGTGACTTTGTTGTTGAACTTTATGTTGGCATTGATTTCTGCTTGGCTGCCGAGTGTTGGTTGTATGCCATAAGTGTTACGAGGTGCAAGGGCTGGGAAATCTCAACTCTGGAAAGAGGCCCAGAAGGACGACAGTGGCAGGTGCTTTCATCCAGGCTTGCGTCAAAACCCTTTGCAGTGGAAGAGGAGAGGGCTTACGCCATCAGCCCACTTACCTTTTCCTCCTGCATAATCATGCCCCTCTGCCAAAAAAAAGGAATCAGGGCTTTTGCTAGAAACCAGTGGCTAGCTAGGTCCAGCGTGAAGCGGCATGACCATTCGTGCTGTGCTCTGCTCCTGTTAATGGTATCAAATCAAGCAGGAAATTATTTTTGGAGCAGTGGAGCATGTTGAAACCCAGCAGAAGGCAGCTGTTTGCGTAACCGGAGTTGTGGGAGAGCTGCCTCCATTGTTGCCAAGCGCTTGACTTCCTATGCTGGTGAGAAACGGTTTTCCTGCTCCCAGCGGCTTGAGCAAATCCCCTTAGGCTTAGAAGGCTGGGCCTGGTCCAGCATCCATCATTCCTGTAGCGCCTGCTTCACAGCTCTGAAAGTCCCCAGACGCTTTTCTGTGGGGGTCTGAACCTACCTGATTTTTGACTCACCGCTCAGCCCCCTCCTTAAAACCAAGTGACCTGCAAAATGAAGGGTTTTGTTCAGAGTTTCACGTTAATTTCAGTTAACTCTCAGCAGAGGTCCACATCTGGCACATTGCCCGTGCTGGAAGTGAAATATTAGTTCTGCCTCAATGTGAGCATCTGCGCTGTGTTTCACACCCTGGCTGGGTTTTCAGCCCCGGTTCGGTGCCCTGGTGGTACCCGCTGTGCTTGGCCTGCCTTCGCAAGGATGTGTCCTGGCATGCAGCTCCTCTGGCTGTGCTTCAGCAGCTCCCAAGTTTCTAACAGAGGCTTGATTTTTTATTTTTTTTTTTCTTGCAAGGAGGGGGGGCATCCTGGCATGCTGCTGCTTTTTCAGTCTCTGGCAATACCATTTGAAACTTTTCTTTTTACTCTGTCACTGTACGCTGGTGCCTCCAGACATATGCTGATGGAGATCCTATGCAAACAGGTTTGTCTCCCTGGGCTCTGCTCGGTTCTTAGCCCCTCCTCCCAAAGCAGAAATAAATCCCTCCAGTACTACAGCAAAACGTCATGCCCTGTAAAATAGCATCATTAATGTGGGTTGTAGGATTGCGTTAGCCGGAAAGAATGAGATAAAGCCACGGCTGCAAAGATGGCAATTGGCTTGGTGCACATTGGGCTTAAATTCCTGCCCTCAAAATGCAATGCTTCTGCACAGAAGGGAAGGATCAAGCCAGCATGGAGAGGTTTCAAAAGCTGCCATGAGGGTATAAAGGCTTTTTTGTTTGCGGATTTATTATGTCATCCCTTGGTCATGCAAATGTCACCCCAGAAGAAAGACTTTTTCACATTACTGCCTTGTTCTGGAAAAGTCCCTCCCTGATTATTCATGACCGCTGACTCCTTCGGCCATGTGCCCCTTTCCAAAGGGCTGTAGGGTGGAAAGAAATTCCCTGACGCAATGAAAGGCAAGAAAAAAATCCAGCACACCCGAACTGAGTCAGTCTGAAGTATTTATGGCTTTCCAATTGGGTAATTAAGTTCTCATGCAGCCCAGTTAGGGTTAGAAAAGGTGTCTGTCCTGCGCCAGGTTGAAGTTTGTTACCGTTACACAAATGTACATTGGCAATGAGACCCTGGCGCTGGGGCAATGAGCAGGGCAATTTCCATACTCTATAAAAGTCTTTGTGAAGTAGATTAAAAATTAATTTAAAAAAAAAAAATCTGTTGTTTCACTTTATAGTAACCTTTCAACATAAGTGCTTGATGGTTTCAGGGCTGTTTGGTAGTAGATGACGGGGCCTTTCATTTTTACCTGTCCCATCCATGTCTAGGATTGCAGCTGTCACATTTCATTGTCTAGGGCTGTCTAGTATCTCATGGTTTTAGTTGCCAGTTTCATTATTTTCCCCTTGCCACTTAAGTGTTCCCTGCGGCATAGTTATGCTCCACAGCTTCAGTTTTGCTTGATTTGGTTTGGAGGGAGACAGGATGGGGTGGGTGTGCCCTTGGAAACCTCCCAGGTCCATCCAGAGCATACTCCCTGCCCTGCCTTTCAGCTCTTCTTTTCTTCGTCGCACTAAGCTGACCCTCTGTTGGCCTATGTCCATTGTGCCCAAATGAGGGGGTTAAAGAAAAGAGGTCGAACCCCCCTGTTTGGTGGCTGCTCTAACTGGTCCTTCACTCTTTACCCACTCCAAACCATCCTGTGGTCTACAGTGCTTCAGCCCAAATGTCTTGGGACCTAGACTGAAGCATTTAGTAACTTGTACCCCAAAAGACAGTCACATGTCCTGACAATGAAATACTATCCATCCCGTAATATGAAGTTAGTATAAAGCCGTAGAGGCTCATATGCCTGTAATGCAAAGGAAGGAAGCAGCTGCAGACTTCAAGGAGCAGTATACTAAATTCATCTCAGTTTGAAACCACTAAATCTTATTTCCTCAGATGAATGCTGTAGCTACATCTGAAGCAGTGCCTCTATTTGCTGATATTTTATGCAATGGTAGCTGTAGGGAAGAGTTTAATTTCTTTTGTCGCCTTATCTCTGGGAACCACCTCAGATCCGTTTCAGTGACGTTCCAGCACAGCGTAAGACTAAAAAAGGGTTTATTGTCTCTTTGAACTGCCTTTTGCTCTGAGGAATGAGGATGTAATTGTAACGTAGGAAGGACAAATTGAACATGTTCAGGCTTGTCCTGCCCAATCTTTCCACGTTTCTTTTCTTCTTTTTTTTTTCCCTCCCCTTGCAGCTAGCACTCATGATTGGGATTTTCCAACCGATAAAGTCTTGGCTAGCCTAGAGGCTAATATGCTCTTAGCTAAATGAGCTCTGGATGGCTGGATGTGTGGTTTCTTCTAATGCCAGCCAAGACCAAGGTTTGCCACTTTATTTGTGTTTGCCACCAGAGCATCAATCTCCTGCTGTTCATGTCTACAGGATGAGTGCAGAAGGAGTCTCGGGCAGATGGCTTTCATATTCCCTCTGGGATAATATTTTCCACATGTTTAGTGATCTTTCAGTACTCCCTTTTCTTTTTTGGTCATGTTTGGATTTTACGAGAAATAGATCTGTGGAAGAAATTAAAGGCAAATATTGACCAGACTTAAAGCAAGCCAAAAAGAACATCCCTAAAGTTTTCAAATGCTGTAGTGTTTTGCTTTTAGGAAGTCTAATTATTAGCGTAGTTGAAATAGAGGGTTTGTTGGCTATATCTGTAAATACAGTAAGTTGTACTTAGTTTGTGTCATTTAGTAAAAAATTGCCTTTGCCTGAGGCTAGTTTAACTACTAGCCTTAGTCTGAAGCAGAGATTAAAGATAAAGGTGTTGGTACTGAATCCAGCATCTTTTTTGCTCAACTGCTGCTACCCGAAGATGTACTAAAGAGAAATGAATTTTAAGTCCTTTCCTGCTGTTAAACCATACCTCTGTTCTATGCCTGGGCAATTTGTACTGGATGCTGCCGTTTTGATGGCTTTTGGCAGCCATCGTATCTACACAACTGATGTTGGGCTGGATCCTGTAAGCCATTTTCAGCTCTTACTGACTTTGCATCTTTTCCGTGATGCCCCTGGTTCATCTTTTCCAGCCTCTTTTCCATGATGCCCATGGTGCAGCTGGGATTGCAGCGTTTCTTGCTAATTCCTCGGGACCCGCGTGGCTTACTTTACTTTGACCCTGTGGTTTTTACTCAGTTCTTCCTCAGACAAGTTTCCACTGACTCAAATTTGTGTTTTAATTGAGTCAGGGCTCCAGAATGCATCCCCAGGGCGAAGTCTGTTTCTGGGGCAGTTGGTTCCCATGGAGCTGGGCCTGCCAACACTGGCACACTATTCTTCCTCAGGAAGAATTCTTGAAACAGTAATACAAATGTCCGACATTTCCAAAATCTACATATGTGTGCTTCTCCCATCAATAGTGCTGTAATACGCGGCGCTGTGTTGTGTTGTCCAGGTGCTGCAAGACACAGCGAGTTGTGGGTTCCCATTGTATCCGTGTTGTGGCTGGGGCAGCAGAAAAGGCCTTTGGGGGATCCAGAGAAAAGAAAGTGAAGAGGAAAAGTGTGGCTCACTGGTCTGAGCACTAAACTTGCATGTGAGAGACCTGATTTTTTAGGCTTTTTTTCTACCGTGATCTTTATGGGACCTTACTGGGGCATTTAGGCTTTCTGTGCTTCGTTTCCCTGTGAGTACATACGGGGTGTTCGCGCCACTGTCACCCGTGTGGGAATGTTATGAAGACAAGTTGTGAGATTTGAAGTGTGAGTTTTTCAGCTGCTACTGCTATCAGGTCTGTCTCTGTATGTAAGAAAGGAAAGCTCTCTGCGAGGAGTATTACAAGGACTCATGCAGATCCATGTCTAGAGATCCTTGTACTCTGGCTACCTCAGTATTTCCCTGGTGCTGTAGAGATGTACGTCCCACAGGCTTGGCAGCACTTTGAAGTCCATGTTTTCATGTTTTTTCCCTGCTGAAAATAAAATTGAAGTGAAATGAAAAGACACGGTTCTTTTTCATTGTGCACTGAAAAGAAAAAAAAAAACCAAAGCAACCCACTACTTACCTCAAAAGGTAATTAATTTCCTCATCAACCAGTTTGTCTGTTTATACAGACACATTTGATGCACTGAAAGCAACCAGCTTCCGTAAGTGTCCAGGATATCACAAGCACCAGTCTAAAATCATTGTCTCTACCAACCACCAAAGAACATGGCCCATTGCTGCCTTAAGTTACCTGGTTGTAGAGTCTACTCTTGTACAATATGTGTGTGCCCTAAGATGTCCTGCCAAAGAAGTGTGTGGCCTCTGGCTCTTGCAGCACCAGATAGCTTGAAATGTAAATATTCCAGGTACAGCAAACCTCAAGTGTGCAGCGGGCCAGCACTTCTCTCATTGGAGCTACAGAAATGTATAATCAGAGGTTTCCAAACTCCTCTGCAGACAGCTGGCCGCTCACTCACTGCTCACCCCTCCTTGTTTCCAGCTGCTAATTTGCAATTAAGCGCAACTAAAAATACAGTAAACACTCTGCTCGCAATTTTCTGTGCGAGTCCATTGAGTAACTTGCAGTTGCTGTCATTTGGTAGTGAATGGAGCAGGCTCCTGCCCCAAGCGTGTGGCTGGGTGGGGAGGCTGCCCATGAGGCTGTCTAAGATGTGGTTCCCACCGAACGCTGCTGTAAATACCCGTTCAGCATAATGCAGCTGATACGAACTGGCATCCCTGTAGGTGGTCTCAGTAGTGGGGCCAAGATGAAATGCAGTGCGGAGAGTGAACAAAGCGCTTTTTCTCCCTAAGGGGAGTGCCTCCAACTGAGAGCAAAGGTGTGTTAGGCAGAGCTCGAAATGCAACCGCTGCACCAGGTCTGCAAGTAAAGGATGTTCTCGCTCAGGGCTTTGGCAATTCTGGAATCCACTGAAATATGTAAGATGCATAGAAGATATTATATTTGACTGGTGTGAAGTACATTAAATCTGTTTTCAATTCGTTTCTCCAAAAAGTGCAGGCAACTTCAGTTAATAGTGAACGTGCTTTTTAACCCAAATAAATTACTTTCTTCTATGCTAAACAAATAGTTGAAAATAGATCATTCAGTGTGAAGTTTCTTAGCTGTTTCTTGGCTTCTGTTTGTCCTACAATCTACGTAGGGGAGAAAACTACTACAATTTGCAAATATGAAGCACAGAACAACCTCCTTTCTGAATATATTTAACATGCAGAAACCATTGTCATTATGGGATGAGAGAAACAAAACACTTAATTGGGGGAGTTCAGTAAATATAGTAACAGTGAGACCACTCCTGGTTTGAGCGTACGAAGCCTGCCCAAGCAAGCAAACTGCGCGCCTTTAATTAATGGTTTCGCCCATTATTGAAATGGCATGATTCACTCTTCTCATGCAGATGCCTCCTTCTGGGGTCAAACTCTTCATGAAATCAAATCAGCTGCACCACCACCCTGGGGCTCTGTCTTTGCTGGAGAAAGGGTTGTTTTCAAGGGGCCTGTTGTGCAACCAAAGAGGTTGGAGTGGGGTGCTGGAAAGTCTTCAGCCTGATGTGTGAAATGTTTTATGTGTGACTTTTGGGTATTAGCGTTCCAACATTGCTTTCTGTACAAAATTAGCCTTAACGTGTCCTATTTCATTAGAAGGTCTTACTAGACAAAAGGCGCTGGAGCCCTTAATGGAGCATGGCAAGATTTTCCACACCTCGAGGTAGGAGGTGTTGGCTGCCATTACATGTTCCAAGGCAAGATCAGTCTGTGCTGTACCTTTGGTAGGATGCTGCATTTACAGTTACTTACCTCAAGGTAAAGTAACTTGTTTTGCCAGGGATTACGTAGCCTAAAAATGTCATTCACGTGAATGCGGTCCTGGTAAGAGATGAAATTTAAGTGCCAGACTTGGCTAGCCAACTCAGCCTTCGGATGTGGGGTGTGGAGCGAGACCTTCCTTTTGCGTGACACAAGGACTGCTCTCTTGGATCATTGCAGTAGCCTCAACACTGCCCTGCTTGCAAAAGGGACTGGCAGAGGAAGAAGCTCGAGTCCTTTGGTGGGCTGGTGCTGGGACACCTCCAAGCACTGGCAGAATAGGAGGTTGTCTGTGGCATTGGACTGTCTGCCCACAGTCCTGTTGTCTGCTTTCCTGTGCCAGAGTGATGAGAAGGCATGCTCACTGAGGAAAGACGGAGCATCTGGTGTCTGTGTCTTTTTTTGGAAGGTGGGAGAGGTCCTCTTGGAAGTAGCAGTTATCGCCTATCTCCTTAGTGCCAGCAAAGGCTGTGGTCCTGGCTTTCCAGAGCTCTCTTTGTGCTTTCTTTCCCAGCCAAATCCTACCCCTTCCCCTCGCAGGAACTACCCGGACCCCACCCTTGGGCAGCAAAATTCAGCTCTGCCCACATGTTGCTTTGAGTAAGCAAGTGCGTCACAATCAATGAGAGGCAACAACTTCAGCCGATGCCAAACTTGTGGATCCTCCAAAGCCACTGCCGTGGGCTGAGACCTGACGTTCTGGGAGTGCAGCCCAGGTTACTATAGCAAATCCTCAACAGTTTCCTGCCCAGCTGAGTCTTTTGGAGTCTGAAGCGTTGTAACCTCATAAAAGCTTGAACTCATTCAAAGATTATTTCACACCACCTACGGTACTCTATGAAGTCAGACATGCTGTAACATATGATTAACGATGCGTTCGGCGGTGAGTCACCAGGTAGTCTAGCAAGCACTGCTCACCTTCAAACTAGTCTGCGTGTGGGAGTCCTTACCTAGCGACACACCCAAACGGAGCGTTTTAATAATTTACCACATTCTGAGCTCAGAAGAGCAGTTTTTGTTGCTTAATTTAAAAGAAAAAAAAAATTAATTGCTTAAAGGCTTTGCCACCCATTATGGAACAAACCTCCATCATGAAGAAGAAGAAGAAGAAGAAGGTGGGGGGACACCCAAAAAGCTATTATTACTTTGTGTGATTGGAGTAGCCAAGAAAAAGACTGGGGAAAATCTATATATAAGAGATCGGGGATTGCATCTTTATGTTATATTAAACAGTCACTTGAGAAGATATATGAACATTTCTTGGACTGAAATGCAGCATTACACTTTCCCAACTGAGTGTCTCAAGTGCAAAGTGAGAGTTGTGGTTATTCTTATTTATTATCTGGAATGTTTAAGGATTGTAGGAAAAAAGCAGCATTTTCTAGGGAATGAGCAAAAATGAGCCTGTCTGGTTTGTGAGATGATGGTGGGAGACATGGTTTTGATTCCTGCTGCAGGATATTGCACTTGTGTCTCAACGTGATCTGGTATCCTTTCTCCAATAAAAATCATAGTAAGAAGCTTAGGGAAGAGAAAGAGTCGGACAAACTTCCATAATACTTCACCAATTACTTTTCCAGCCTCCAACTATTTTCAGCTCAGGGGATTTTCTGACATGAATGAATATGGTTTGTGACTCTTTAGTAACCTGCAGTGGATCATTCTTCCAAGTGCTTGTCCAGTCTCTCCTTGTACCCGTCTAAACCTTTTGCTTCCACAACACCAGTAGCAACAAACTCCACCAACCTTCTTCATGTTGTGGGAAGAATTAGGCCTTTCTCTTTGTTTTGAACCAGTCTCCAACAGCTTCATTTGGTACTTCCCAGATCTTGTGGTGGAAATGACCATGCCGGTCACTTCCTAACCCCCTGCTCCAAGTCCCTCACAAACCTGTGGACCTTTATTAGATGTGCCTTGGACATGTCCTTCCGAGGTGAAGGCTGTCAGCCTCCACAGGTATAAAACCAGTTGCCATGAATCATCCTTGTTGCCATCATCTGAGCCTGTCCTGCTTCTTAGATACCTTTTTGAGAGGAAGGGACCAGGACTGCATGCACTATTCAAAGCGCTGGTGAACCAGAACCTCTAATGAGGTTCTCTTCTCTGTTAGCTTGCTGTTTCTTTCATAGTAATCCCTAGTGTTTGATTAGCTGAGTACTGAGCTGATGGTTTTGTGGAATAGTCTATGATAGTCCAAAGGTCTTACTCCTGAGTAATAATAAGCACTTCAGAAACCATCATTTCAGATGTGAATTTAAGATTTGTTTTCTCTGCATGCATCACTTTAAATTTAATCTGCACTGGCTTTCAGCTGCCATCTTATTGCACAATCCCTCAGCCTTTTAAGGGCCATATGCAATTCCCCACTGACTGCTTTTTTCCCCAGTACTCTCTTAGTTGCGTATCCTCAGCAAACTTTCTTACCTCACTGCTGCTCCAGATTGTTCACAGATAGATCGAACAGCACATGCCCCAGCCTCACCGGTGGGATGCCTCTCTTCTGAGAACTGACCGCTTACACCTACTTTCTGATGTCTATCTTGACCTGCCCCAGCTCATCCAGTATTAGCGTTGCTGGGATCAAAGCCAGATGTTGCAAGCCCCCATTCAGGGAGTGTAGTTCATACCTGGTGTCCTTGTCTAGACTCCTCCATTTCTAGACATACAGCGTGATACTGTGGAGCGTGAGGCAAGCAATGCCTTAGCCAGACAGCTACTGAAAACCTTTTGGGGAGTGCAGCTTATTCCCCCATTTGTTATAAATGCATGTAAACGTGCAGGTGTTCGGGTTACCAAGATGCCAGTGGGACAGCCTATGTTGCGCAGTAGGGAATAGCAATAATCACACATACAAGTGCAAGCTCTGAATTAGCAAAGTGCAGTATTTTGAAATAGGATGTTTTACCAGAAAAGAGCACACGAGAATAAATGATACTTGAAATTAGTGGTGGATTATGGGCAAAGCATGCAAATCCGCCCACGTCTTATTGAAGCGTAACTGATATGCCTCTTCCGGCAATTAGTCAGGTTCCTCAGAAGAGCGCTGCGTTGGATCAGGCAGCAGGATGGGCTGGCGCAGGCAGGCTGCTCCAGCTGCCTGGGGATTAGCATCCTGCCGCAACCATCCCCTTCACGTCCCGGCGGTGGGATCTGCCGTGCTTGAGCTGGGGCTGCGGCAGGGGCCGGTTAGTTTGAGCTGCTTTTCATTGCTGGGATTGTGTCTGCAGCAGGCGCTCGTGGGGGACAGATAGTTTTGTTGCTGTGGAGCCCCTGATGGAGAGCCAGCCTTATCTATTCACACAGAGCACCGCTTACATAGGGAGCTCTGCCAAAGGAGGATTTTCCATGTGGAAGAAGCCCAAGTGTTTTTGTTTAATGCCCTGCACTGACCTAATGTGTCTTTTTGTAAGGCTGAGTGTCAAGTCCTACCAGCAACCTTCCTTGTGCTGGGCCAGTGACACACACAGGAGCAAATGTCCGCTTAAGAGAGGTTAAGCTGCAGGTAGCTCAAATTACTTTGGGGGTGTCTGTGAACTGCCTGGTGTCCCTAGCACACAGTGGCTCTGCCATTGTACTTCTGGCTCTTTTCCCTGCTAATGCACCAGTGCCAATCTTCAGCTTCCCCCCCTTGCCCAGTTCTGGCAGAAACAGGTGATGCAGGATTCCTGTACTCTTCTTCATCTTTTTCTCCTTTCCCACCACCCGAATTTTCCAGATGTGGCTGTCACTAGAAACAAGCAGTTGAATGAGAACTTGTCTGCGGGTGACTCATTCTCACCCTGTGAGGGGCTCTGCAGAGGGTGTGGACTCAAAGTCTCACCACCTCCTTGGATAGCCTGCAATGATGTTAAGTTCACCAGAGTGAAAAAGAGCCTCCTGCTCTTCCCAGAGCAGCAGCAGCCAACTTCTACTGCTCATCATCTAAAACATATGTGGCAAAAAGGACACCCTGGTCATGGTTTCCAGTCGCATCAGGGCAGTGAACTCCCTCCTTTTCCTGCTGATGCATGGGTGGAGATGGATATCTGCTCAGGTTTTACGTTTGGTCTCTAGAGAAATACCAGGATCCCAGTGAAATAATGGAAAAATTGCAACCAAACGAGTTGAGGGACTACAGTGAAATATGGGTGACTTATCCCAGGCGACTTGTCCTACCTCTTGTGAAGTACCTCCTGCCTGACAATAAGGAAGCAAGTGCAAAAGAGCATCTTTCTCTGGCACATGTCCCTTGGAGGCTGCATTTGTTCCCACTTGGGTTTTAACACTCCTTCAGCTGCTCTTCTCGCTTCACATACTTTTTTCACATGGGCATTTTCTTGGACAGGACAGCCAGGGCAAAAGACTCCTGCCATACTTACTCATGCCTTTGTGTAATGCTTTCTTCCAAGAGGACAGGGAGTAGGAACTGCAGAAAGGAGAGTTTGGGGTTGGTTTTTTTTTTTGTTTCCTCTCAAAGGCACAGATATTGTGGTGATGGGGGGTACCGGCTGCCCTTCACTGGCAGGGCTGCCCTGAAGCCTGCTGAGCACTGGGCTGTCTGGGTTTATTTGTGTTATTGTGCCATTTCTTGCCCTGGGCTGTGGAAGCTGGACTATCTCTGTACATTTGCATGAATGAAATGTGTGAAATTTTTTGAGGCTCAATGATTCTATTTTTGATTAAGGATTTTGTGGTTTTGTTTCTTTAGGAAGCTTTGGTGAAATGCTGTGCTTGCTTTTTTGGTCTTTAGGAGGAATCTCAACAATATAGACCAGACTACAATGGATCAAAGATTAAATACATCCAGCGAGCATTGTCAAGGCAGTAAAGCAAAGTTCCTTGAGCGAAACCATCACTAATTTATAATAAGATATGTACTAAGTTTATGTATCACTAAGTTGTCATGAATGCAGTGGCCGCTGCTCACTTTCTTACGGACTCAAAGCTGTTTACCAGAGAGCATGGTTTGGTGTCATGGTTTCACCTGAACTTTTTTTTTTTCACCTCAGTTTTTCACTTTTCTTCTCTTTTTAACTCACCAGCTATTTTTCACCCATAGCTGCCCATCTAAGGGTGTGAGTGGATAAGTCGATAGTGTGGCCGGACTGCAATCAAAGAAATATTTTGAGAGTCCTTTCAGAGCTCTTTAAGGAATCTGGACTGTCTATGAATGCTGGCTTTATGCAGAGCTGTTTTGAAGTGGGAGTGAGTCACTAAAAAACAATTTGCGCTCTCTCCATGTTCAACTTTGACTTTATTAAGAAGAAGAGAAAGAAAACAAACTCAATTCCATTCACTGCCGAAATACACATTGATCCTTTAATCCTCAGAGAATCATTGGGAACTGCTTCCTCCTTGAAAGAATCGCTGTATTGACGCAACATCTAATTGTGCAATTACACACGCGCATTTTTCTCCTGGGCTTTGCAGAGCAGGGCTCTGCGGCTGAAATGCTAATCAGAAAGCAATTGATAGCATCTCGGGGCACCCACAGCCCGAATGCAGCCTCCCGGCTGTCATCAACCCCTAGGCACCTTCACTGGTCTATCCCAGCCCTTTCAGGCAGGAAACCAAAGATGGGAATCACAGCCGAGCAAGGACTGGAATTTAAGCCCAAAACTGTATCCCATATTGGTTTGTTGTAGCCTTCCCTGGTGGAAGTGGGAGGCTCTGGCACCCATCCCTCCTTGGCATTGCCCTGGGGTCTGCGGCTGGCTGGTACCAGCAGGGTCTCTGTTCAAACACTCGCATCTGCCAGCTGAAAATAATACCTGCCTGCAAATTCCTGGTCAGTGGCCTCTCTCCTGCCCCTTTGCCACTGCCTGATCTCTGTATGGTGCACACGCCTTAGTGGGATTGAATTTTTCATGGAAGTTTTGCTGAAAGCATTGCTTCAAAGCTGTGGAAAAATGCTCTGCACATGTGTTTGTACATATATATATATGTATATACACCCACACACACTTGTTTGGCCAGGGCCCACTTTCCAAGAGCTGCATTGGCTGTAAACTTCTCTGGATTTTTCTGATGCTTCATCTGTGCCACTTCTGAGTTCAGGGGTGTGCAACACTTAGGGCAGAGATGCAAAAGATCACTTCCAGGGTTTGGGGAGCCTCTGGGAGCCCTTGCTGTCTCCTGTGTTACTGTGTTATGTCTTGATTCAGAAACTGAACCCTGATTGCACTGGTTTGCCTAATACTAATTGACCCTGATGGGATCAGGTTGAGAAGTAATGTAGAGCAGGTCCTTGCTTTGTCTACCTGGGGAAGCATGGTGCACATTGGGATTTACGTTACCTGCCAGTAAATATAGAGGCTGGTTAAACATTAGATGGGAAGAAATGCAGACGTCCTCCAGCTGGCTTTGAATGCTAATATTTTCTTTGGGCTTAATCTATTTACCATGATACTACTCTTAATGGTTTCATCATCAGTTCTGCTTTCCCACCAGTATTAAGAATGGGGTTTCCAGACAGACAATCCTAGCTGTTAGCCATTTGTCCCTTATCCATGGCCGCAGGCTACCAAGCAAGCCTTGTACCTGGCCACACCATTGGTCCTGTGGTGAGCGGGCCCTGGGCCGGCCATCCTGCTTTTTGAAACCCTTGAAAACTCTTTTAACGGATGCTTTTAATGCATCTGCCATGCTTGTCTAATGGCCTCGGGAAAATAAAAATGAGAGGCTTTCATTCCGTCATTAAGCGGTGTTTGGCTGATGTTATGGGGCCCTGGCTTGCAGGTCCCTCTGTTCATGTTTTCTTCTTATTTCTCTGAAAGCTTTAAGTCAGGGCAAGCCGCGGCTGCTCCTGTTGGCAAAAACTAGCCGTTTGCTCCCTGCAGCCGATTGCTGTGAGCCCTCCTGGCAGCAGGACCTCGGGGCACATCGGTCCCATTCAGGACAGGGCAATGCATTTTGTTCCTCCCTTTCATGGCAAAGCTGAAAATGAATGATGGAGAGCAGGCAGCTCTTGTCTTAGCTGACAACCTGAGAAGAGCTTTGCTACTGGAAAAGCCCAGGGAAGAGCAAGGAAGGCTGCTAGCAAAAGTCAGCAAGGGACTCCCTCTCAAAGGAATTATAAGTAACAAGCTGAAGTACACCGATAAAGTTACGCAAGTTATTTTGACCATAAAGCCCAGGATGGTAAAGGCTCTTAACCTCTTACTAATCAGTGAGAAGCTGGAAGAGGGTGCACAATGATCTCAGCTGCTGGAGCTGCTGTGCCCTTTTGCTCCCTTTAATTTAATTGTATTAGACCTACCCACGTCCTTTGTTCTTCCACTCAGGAAATCTGCTGCTGGTTTTGGCAAGGCTCACTCTGGCTTCACATGGCTGGTTTGTGGACAGCCAGGAGGGATGAGAAGGAAGGCAGGAAGGAGAAGAGGATGGGAAAAGGTCCCACAGGAGCAACCTGCTTAATGTGCCTCATTTGTCTTAATAGTGCCACCACATCCCTTCCCGGTAAAACTTCCTCCTGATAAGACAAACAGGCAAAACTGAATGCAGAAGGACTCCCGCTGATTTCAGCAGAGATGGGATTTCATGCTTAAATCTTAAAACTAAAAAAGACGAGTGCCTGCGAGTCAAATCTTGCGCAGCAGGAACTGCCAACCCAGCAATCATTCCTACCCCCAGCCTTCAGTTCCACTGAGGGGTTGGGATACCTCACTTTTAGCTTTGCTGTTCTAGTTTGTACCACTTTTTCCTCATCAGACCCATAAGAAATAAGAGCAACAGCTTAGCCCTGGGTTGTCCACTTGCTTAGTGTGCAGAAAAGGGTCCAGCAAGCACAGCAGAGCGATTGTCAGTGCTAACCCCTGGCTGTTTTCTCTGCTGGTGGCAATGGCATCACTGTACCCCTTGTTGAAGTGCTGTTCCATTGGGCTGTTGTGGGTGAAACCCTCCCCTGCCCTCCTGCTGCTTCCTAGACTTCTCCAAACACCACTGCCTCCTTCCGACCCACCTCCACAGGGCTGCAGCTCTCCTCCCAGCAGCATCCCAGGGTGTGGGTAGAGTTTTCCTCCTTGGTGGTGACACAGAGCAGCTCCAGCTGAGGATCTGGCAGCGTCATTGCAACTTTATCAATTGTCCCAGCAAATGCATTGGTCTCCGGTCTCCTGTCAGCATCATTGAAAGAGTACTGTCAGCTCAACCCACTAGCATTTGTCTTCCCTGCTGCCAGAAGTAATGATTCAGCACATGCATACTGGTTTTAGTACTTGTGTCCCTTTACGTGACAGTGTAAATATTTGTATGTCTTCGTATAACAGGAAAAGACAATGTGTACAGTCCCTCACCTCATCAGAGGTGATGAAGTGTCAGGAAAGCTGCCCTGCACTGATGCTTTGCAAAACAGTTGCTTTTCACTGTAGGGGTGGGAGGATGCGTCCCACTGATGCTGTACTGGAGGGGTGGCACAGGAGTTGTCCTTATGTGTAATTCATGGGTTGTAATGGAAACATCAGAAAGAAATTAATGACCTCCTGTGTTGATATGGCATTTTTATGACCCTTGGTTTCACTTTGTCTTTCTTAAGTGAGCAAACAAATGCAAGAGGTGGACACAGATGCGTTATCTCCAGTTCCAGAGTTTGTCCCTGCCAAAGGACAAGACAGGGGAGAAGCTTACTCAGGGATGTACCTTCATTTCCTTTCCATCAAGGAATGATAACACTTAATATGTGGAAAAAGATGAAGCATTTACAGAAAGCTGTGGTTAAAAAAGGGGATTTTCAGATGATTTTGAACACTCGATTTTGAGCTCCATGTTTTACTGGATTTCTATGACTTCAGAGTCCAGCTGTACAAAATGCCACAAATCCATTATGGCAAGCCCAGGTTTTCCCAAATATATAAAATGTCAAGATTGTCTGCTCCCTTTCACAGCAATGAATTATCAGTCATATGCTTGCAGTGTAGTGCATCGTTTGTTTACTAGTTTTATAGGGGGATCCTTCTCTCATTGTTTGCTGTAATTCTTCTTGGATCTGAAGAGTAAAACATATTTACATTGGCATGTGGGATTCTGGAAAACCTCAGGAGAAAATAAGACTAGAAAGGAAGTTTTTCTGTCCAATGAAAATTTTTGTGTTGCGTTTTTTCCATTTCAGAATGAAAGCATGAAACAGAGAAACTCCAAAAAACATTAAGCCAGCTGCAGCTACTGATTTTGTTTATTTTATCCTATTTTGTTAGTAAATTTACTTTAGGTTGCAATGCAAAATAGAAATTCCAGATTTCTTGGATAAAAATTTGGGTCCAGAAAGTTCATTTCAGTAGTTTCGGAACTGTTTGGCAGAGAATTTTAAATCAGAAAGTGGTGATCTGCTTCACTAAAAATAAAAAGTAATGATCCAGTAAATAACTAATTTTGTGGTCTGGGGTAATTAGTGGAACAGCTTGGCAGATGGAAGGCAACAGGTCTAAATTACAGCACTAAGTCCATTTGCAGGAAGATATTATCTGACTTTGTTGTTATTAATAATAATTAATGAGAATTAAAATATTCAGCTGTGATTTTTGCTGTTGCTATTAGCGGGAATACGTGTGTGTATATATATGTATTTGCTCTTTGATGCTTCTCTTGGTTGTTTGCCTCTCAATGCTTGACTGTCTTGCTCTGGGACTTTAATAATACTCCAGAAATTATTCAGACCACACCTTTGTCTAGCACAGAGGAAACTTGAGGCTTTGACAATTAGTGCTGCTGGTTATTCCATGAAAAACCATGGATGATTCCATGGTCTGACAAGGAAAGCAGCAGAAAAAAGTCAGGAATATGCATTTAGTCCTTTATCAGCAGGCTCAGAGGGAGTATTGGTTGGTGGCTGGCAGCTCGCTTTTGTGTCCTGTTTTGGCAGCACAGGTTGCTGGGGATGCAGGGACAGTGTCATCGCCTCTGAGTGTGCACAGACCTGCATGGCTCCAAAGCCTTCTCCGGTGAAAACCAGGCATTAATTGCTGAAGTCCAACGTGCTTAAATTTCAATGCCCCCACAACACCGTGGTGGTAACTTAGTCTTATGCCCTTCACAACACCAGCCTTTGGTGTTTCTGCTGGGCATTCCCACCCCAAACTTGTGTCCTGCAGTAGGTTTTGAGCACGTATTTTATGAAACCTTTCAACTAACAGGGTTCCCATGATGGGGGAGACATTTAATGAGCTAGTTTAGTGGATAATTGCTCTCACTGTTAAAAACAAAACGTGCTTCTCCCTTTGTTTCTGGCTCAACTCTCCTGAGTTTCAGTCTTCCACCCCTGGACTTTGCTCCACCTGTGTTTGGCAGAGTTAAAGCCCTTCAAAGTCTGCAATCTTCCCACATGCCCTTACAGACTGGGAGGAGTCATTTCCTAATCTTCTCTTTCAAGAGGACAGTGATAATTGAGGACTTATTATTGACGGTATTGACTTTAACATGGTTTGTGTTTGGGTTTTTTAGATAAATTGTAATTGTTCCTTTTTATGGTTGTACAACTACTGTTAATAATTGCTGTTCACTGTGTCTGCATCTAAGGATGTGGCCCCCTTCTGTTAAAGATCTAACATTTGGGACCCTGATGGACAGTTGAAGAGGTGTTGATTTGGTTTTGGGCACTTCTGGAAAAAGTAGGTACATCAGCCAAAGTGGTGTTTACTCACCTCCTCAGAAGGTTTTGTAAATCATGTTTGTTATTTTTAGCAGCTCCTTTTCAAGTGGCATTGTATCTCCGGAGGTTTCGGTTCTGGTTGTAGGCTGGGCTGTATTCTACCACCGTTAATCGACTTGAGTGCTTTCTTCACTTTCCTTAATTTGATTTTGCTAAGAAATTTCAGAGTGAGATGATACTTAGATGAATGAAACTGGGGATTAGATGGGATTAGATGGATCTTAACAAGCAGATGCTGTGCTTTCCATGGGAAGATTTCTAAGCTTCATTAAACCAAGAAGGGGCTCTTTTCCCTGACAGGTACAGATGTAAAAGCATTGTATTATACCTTACTATTAATACAAATTAATCTTAATGGCAATAGTAATCTTTTGGTGAAATTTCAAAGTGTGGTCATATTCAAAGCCCCCATGAAAGGATGTGAGCTCTTTTATAGCCTTATGTACTGCAACTTCAAGGGTTTTTTTCTTGATCCAAGTGCCCAAGCCATTGCAGGACAGAGACATAAATGTCTTGTTTATGCTATTTATCCACTTACCTGTATTTTTTCTGTTTGCAGCATTTTCGTTCCTACATATGTTGGGCTGGTGGGAAATCTCATAAATACTATGATAGCAATGGTTTGGATCCCTTTGCAGGCTAAACCAAAGTCAGACCATCATGACATGGAGAACAGTAAGTATTCAGTGTTTCTGATAAATAGCACATGAATAGGGATGGGGCATTGATACGCTGTAAGGACTCTGCTAAAGGACTTGGGGTTGTATTTAAGGGCAAAAGTTGCCAGCCTTGAAATGCTGACACTTTAATGCCAAAGCTGTGTTTATGGAATATTATTATTCCCTACCTACCGACCACTCTGCTGTGCAGAACTGCACATTTCCAGCCCAGTGCTTGCTGCACATCTCAGAAAAGGTGAATGTGGACCCCTCGCTGTGGCTTAGTTTGGCCTTGCATGAGAGGCAGACCTGCTGTCTCACAGGGGTTCTCTGCATGCAGACCTAGCAGCAGCTCCCAAACTCCTGCTGTCGGCAGAAAGCTGGTGCTGCAGAAAGCTGGTGCTGCAGAGACTCACCTTTTCAGAAAGGTGGTCGTGAACCTGCGCAGACGTTCTCAGAGTCTCTTGCTTCTTGCTTCTAACCTGTATAAGTAGAGCATTAATCAATATGTCATTGTCTTTAGGCACATCACAGTCTGGCAGTGTGTTTAGCATCAGAGAAATCCTACGCCTGATGAAGTTTCCAGGAGTGATGGAAATTTTCATAGTCAAGGTCCTTGCTGGACTTCCCATTGGTAAATCTTACCCGTATTACCCATGATTGCTGATGTATTTAAAATAAGATGACATACACTGTAGACCAGGCTTGTCTCAAGTTGCTGAAAGCATGTAGCATTTGATCACAGAGCAGTGAGGATTCAGTTCCTAACTCGATGCTGGATGCTTTTAAATGCTCTCAGCTATGTAGGGTCAAAAACCTGTGGCTTAATGTAAAACAGACTACTTGCTACAGGCTCCTTCTGTGACTTTTGGCAAATCACTTAATCTATCTACCCTATTCACCTGGCTGTAAATGTTTTTTTCCTCTTGTCTGTCATTTCTATTTAGGCTATAACCTCTTCAGAGCAGAGGGAAATCATTTGTACTCTGCCAGAAACACTGAGGTCCTTCCTGATTTAACTTAATGATTTTAAGGGGTATGTGTACACTAACCTTTTTCCCAACAACTGAAAACTGTTGCTGGATGAGAGGCTGCTGGATGATGTGGCTGCTCTAACTGCTGGCTGCATGCAGGGGTGCCACAGCATGTTTTTTCCTTCGCACATTGATGGTGGTGCTCGCTTTCTCTACTTTATATATTCTGCTCTGGTTTTTGTGTCATGGTAGACAACCGCTGCTACCTCACACCCATCCCAAACCTGCCTGTTTCCCTACTCCCTTACAGTCAGTTGCTGTCTTGGCACGATCTATGTCTCCAATTGGCCTGGTTATACATACCGTTGGTCACAATTTAATCATCTTTCATTTTGCCTACCCTCTGTCTTCTCCCCGCTTCCCCCACACAATTGTCTAGAGATTGATCCAGCATGTCAACCTTGTTAGTGGTGGGGTAAGGAACGGGTGATGTTCTCTGCCTTTTCACACAGAAAGCCTTCACGGCTCTTCTCCCAGTCAAACCTAAGAGTGCAGTTTCTCTTGATTAGAGTTTGAAGGATTGGATTTTGTACACATCAAAACACGTGCATGTCACACATCTGAACAAACTAAGGCAATTCCCTTCTGAATAAGGATCTTAAGAGAGGATTTAGAGCACCTTAGCTTTTATACTTTGCATCTTTTTCTAATTCATCTGTGTTTGGAGAAGCCCTTGAAGTTTAAATAACATGAAACATAATTTACAAATTAAATTCTAATTTGTAAACTGTAAATTAAGTTTACAAATAAAAGTAGATTTGGCTGTGGAGAGTGGCTGAATTGGAAGGGGGTGGCATTTCTGGGCTTGGCCAGGTTCAACTGTTATTCCTTGCTAAGGCTCTGGGGGAACAAGTCTGTCTGGAGCTGTAGAATAACATGCAGGGAACTTAGGGAGAAGTAAAGGATTTCTGATCATTTTTTTTTCTTTTTGTACGTAGTTGGCATTCATTGACTACGTACAGACCAATAATGCCAGCTGGTCCTACCCTGACCACTAGAGACAGCATACAGTCTCGATGGACTGCTGGCTTGCCCTAACAGTGTACTTTTTAGGTTATTCTGAAACTAAACTTTTAAAACTTTATTTTTAAAAGTGTTTATAAACTGGCAGTGTGTCACAGAACAAGATAGTCAAGTGATGTTTTAAGAGGGTTTTCTCTGCTGATTCTGGCTCATTTCTCAGCTTTAAAGTAACGTTCATTTTTCTGCTTAAAAATGCCTTCCCGAGACCACATCCATATGGAGTCTACATGGTAATTTCCTGTGCGCTCTTCTTTTTCCAAAGACCGGGTGAGATGCGCTTTGTTGTAGTCATCGCTGCTGAAATGCAAATTCCTCCCTGTTGCAAAGATGTTCTTCTTTTTCTCTGAACAGCAAAAAAGCGCAACTCAACATCTCCTGCCCAAAACTGCAAGGGGACTTCTAGGCAAAGACAATGGAGACAGTGAAGCTTGGATTTAAGGCAGGACATGAGCTGATAGTCTGTCAGAAATGGCTGGGAGTATTTCAGTGAGAGTAGGAATGGGTTCACCAGAGGCAGGAGTCTAGGAGTATAGCGCTTGCACTATAGTGGGCAGTGATTAAAATCCCAGTACTTCTCTTTGCAGGTCTCTCTTCAGGTTACTGATCATACAATGGCAGCTGAAAGGGGATTTGGCCATCACCTACTTCTCTGCTGCTCACAGCTGGAGGCTGAGCTCCTCATGAGCTCATTTACCTTTCATCTCCCGGCTGCAACTGTATAATTAATTAGATCACCCAAATTACAGACGTTTCTCTATTTACTTTGTAAACACGTTTGTGATATACACAGAAGAAAACCTTCTGTTCTTTATGGATCTCATTGTTGTCTAAAATTAGCTTTTTTGAGACTGAAAGAGCCTCTCCGGGAGGGCTGCAGGGCTGGGAACCTCCTCCCTGTGTTGCATAAAAGCAGAGACACAGGCTCTGTGCTTCTTGCAGGAGGGTAGCTGCCAAGGGGTGGATGGGCAGCGGACCTCTCCGGCACCGCCAAATTACATCCTTGACTGACCTGGGAAAAGCAAGTCTCATTGCATTGTGGTAGATAAGAGACAGAAAAGAAAGCACAAGGATGAAAATGTCAAACATACCTTTTACTGACCAGAAATCACCAGAGCCTTGAAAATACTGGTAAATAGCTGCTTCTATGAATCTTTGGCTGCCTCATCCTTTTGGAAAACCTGTTTTTAATGCAATCACTTTAGCATCTCCATCTTTAAAGGGACTTTATGTCACGCGTGGAGCAGGATTTTGCTGTGGGCCCTGGGGCTCTCCCATCAGTTTGCAATCCAGCATAGGAGCGCTGAGACAGGCTCCCAGAGGCCATGCTCGCCTTTTAACACCAGCTCTCAGTGAGGTTTGCTAAGCTGGCCCTCCTAAAGCCACGGGCTGCTTTTAGAAATGTCATGTCTTTTTTTTTTTTTAAATATGACTTCTACTCCTTGTGTCTCTTTTGTGCTTTTCCTTATCTTTATCACATCTCACAAAACACTTACCTGCCGATTGCTGCGTAACCCTAGTTACTCATCTCTCTCGTGCCAGGTTCATTCTAAGGAGTTCACCCTTTTATTTAGACACACACACCCGCATAAAAAAAAAGTGAGGTTTCTGAGAATAGTTTTTGCCATTTTCCATTTTTTCCTGCTGAAAAGCTGAGTCTCACACTGTGAATTGAGGCTTATCCAAGCAGCTCCTGCGTGGGCTTTTGGTGTCCCCAGAAGAGCCTGGGGACCCACCACCCCAGTGAGCCCTCCCCAGGGGGGATACATTAGTCATGTGGCTGCATTCAGTTGACCTGCAGCCTACCTAGAAGGGACCTGATGAGATCGGTGTAAGAAATGATTGTTTCAACGAGCATAAAATCCTCTGAGTTCAATCTCAGACTTCTCTTGCAGGTGTCACCAAGAAATGTTTTGCCAGTGAGAGACACCCCCTTAGTCGCTGAAAAAGGAAGCAGGGTGGGTGTCCCTTGCCTAGACAGATTTAAGTGACCATGCAGGCACAGGGGGTGACACCCATCTAAAGCAGAGACCTTTGCATCTCCAGGGGAGCTGTGCAATGTGTAACGCTAATTAAAGAGCACAGCCTATCCCCCTGCTCCAAAAGAAATCAGCTCATTTGGAGGAGAAAGATCCAAATCTGCCTTAACTTGGTGAGGCACTTCAAAGGGCAGAGGAGCTGTAGAAGCTGGCGCGTGGTACCGGGAAGAAACATCAGGTATGTAGGAAGGTCGAGCCCCTCCTAGGTGGTACCTGCAGCGGAGTAGAAGGATGAAGGGCAAGCGCCCGCTTCAATCTAATCTTCCTGCAAGTGAAACAAAGTGTGGTTTTTCTTTCATTTCTTCACGTGTGCCTTTTATAAACATGTGCAACTCTGTTGCCTATTTTGGGTGTTATGAGTAAATATGGTTATTTGCATGTTACCTTAAGCTGGCTTGAGCTAAGAACGATTTCAAAGTAACTGGATAACTACGGGGTGCTCTCCACGGAGGGGTGTGGTGAAGCCATAAATCTTCACGAGCCCCAGCTCCCTGATACCTTCTCCAAGTATCTGGAGAGTAGCAGAGTGGGATGCCCTTCCTGCCCCCCATCCCTCTCCCCTAGTGCTGCAGGGCCAGCTGGGGTGTGGGTATCCCCATTAAGGGGAAAGAAGTGTCTCCAGTGAGCAGTGGAGTTCAGGAAGGCTTTGTGGCAGGTTTTGGGGTGGGAGGGTGGTGGTCCCTTACGGCAAAGGCTTGAGGTGCTTGGAGGGAGGTCCTTGCTGTTGCAGATGCTCCACTGCCGGGCTGTTGGGTGCAGTAGAGTTGTGCTGGTTTGTTAGGGTGCGAGTCCTCCATGGTGTTTTACTCAGCAATTTGGGATTGTTCTCTGCATACTTCCAGGGAATGCCAACAAGATCCTTGCCATGCTGCGGAATTAGAGACTCACTTTGCCAGGCCACAAGCTGTCTTCTCAGTCCTCACACGTTGCCTTCTGGGCTCTGTTTTCTTCAGGAAAGAGAGGACCACAGCTCTCTATTTACTATCTTTGTACCTCAGAGGATCCTACGAGGAAGGGCAGAACCCCTAAGGTCGTCTGCTCTCTTCTCCTCTCCCCAGCAGGATCAGTGCTCTCCAACGCACAGAGAGCCCCGATTTCCTACTGTCTTGGCCCATCTGAGGTGCACAAGACACTAGGGGAAGCAGCAGCCTCCTACCCCATACCACTCTTTGAGAGCAATGTTTTGTCATAATATTTTTAATTATTTGACAGCTCTTTGTGTACAATGGTAGCATGTGTATGCGTGTCTGGTTTTGTGTATGTTTGGTGGTGGGGGAAATGCACACTATTGTATTTTCATGTGAGATTGAGTGGGCATTTTCCGTTATGCTTTCCAGAAATTGCCTTAATTGAAAAGCAGACCCAGCCTGCGCACTTTCTGTCCATACTTTCCTGACTGGTTGTGTCAACACCGCTATTGGTCCAGGAGAGTGAGAGATTTCTTGTGCCACCAACATCAGTGCCCAGGGGTGCAGTGAAACCGCTGTATTTAGGCTGATGTCAACAGGTTGTTTCCCAGGCAGCATTCCCCATGGTGAAAATCTAAAGTCAGGCAAAAGGGGCAAGGAATCCAATCAGATTATTTTTATGGTTACAGTCTTGTCTGAACAAATGTTTTCTCGCTGCCTTAATGGTTAGTCTGGCTTGGGTGATAAAAATATTTACCAGTTTATAATAAACAGCTGAATCTACAGCCTACATAGTCACATTATTTTAAAGATGAAAGTAAGGGGGATAAAAAAGTTAACATTTAAAGATTAAATTACTACACTGACTTTGAATAGGATTCTGCTCATGTTTATATCCAGTCCTAGTAACCCCAGGGAGAGCTACTGACTCATACTGGAGGTGACTGGGAGCAGGGTCTGGCCCACTATATGCAGTGCAAGTATATTGATGTATGCTTTTCATTAACCCTCCCTCTAGGTTTGTTCCTGATTATGTTTTCCATCATCTCTATGGATTTCTTTGGCTTGGAAGCAGTGGAGTCTGGATACCTGATGTCATATTTTGGTGTCCTTCAAATGGTAAGTGAAGTGGAAGTCCCCCTCTTGCCATACCACTATCTAATTTGCTACCTTTTTGACACATGCTCTCCCAAATCCAGATGTAATAGTGACAGGCAAATCCTAACTCTGTCATGTAGCACTTGGCTTCAAAACATAGAAGTGACTCCGAGAAGCTTTCTTCCCCTTGTCCCTCCTTGCAGATCTTCAAGCTGCTAAAAGGAGCTAAAATTTCTTTGGACTGATATGTTGCCCTGGTTTTTGTAACAAAACTTACATTGAAGCTAAAGTGCCTTGTCTAAGGGTTTCCCTGGTGAAAGTTAGCTGATTTACATTTACTTAGTAGCGCCCTGTAAATTTACGTAAGTAGGTGGTCTTACTGGTGTTTTCATGGATACCTTTAGTGTTGAGGAAGGACTCATTTCTACTGTGTGGAAACCAGCATAGCAAGCTTGCACTTCAAAAAGAAAAAAAAAAGTAGGCAATGGTACATGATTAGGAGAGTTGCAAAATGGGTAAAATTGAAAGTGTCAGCTGAATCAGGGAGTAACAGGGCCAAAAAAATAAGATGCTGTCTTATAGCAGAATTTTCCTTTTGGAGGAAGAGGAAGAGGCTAATAATTTTGCAGACAGATTAACAGATGGTTATAAGCAAGCCTCAAGGTAGGAATGCAAGTTAAGCAATATCCTGAAGGAGGGTGGTCTTGTTATTAAAGCCGCCTTCATTTCCTGGGCATTGCCACAGAGTTCCTGTGGGATCTGGAGGAACTTCTCTGGGAAACAGCAGCTTTAGTTCCTTCCCTTGTGATTTGGATTTGGCTTAGTGTCACCGGTTGCTTGGGCTCTGCCCTGATCTCATCAGACCTGGGCACCTTGGCATGGCAGCTGACAAGCATGGCTGTGCATCAGCAAGTGGACTCTGCAGAGTAAAACAGCTGGAGCTGAGGAGCTGGTGCCTTCACCATGTCTGTTCTGGGAGGGTGGCTTTGGACTAGCTGTCACTTAGTCCCATGAGCTCAACTGCTACCAGCTGGATGAGTCCTTCCAGCCTCATCAGAAAGAAAACCAGTTTGCCACTGTACAGCATGGAAAGAGTGTGACAAGTTGGGTGATTGGCAGCTACTTTCCAAAGCATGCTTCTGACCCAAATTCCACTGCTAACAGAGGCTTTCCCTATGTTAGTCTTTGTATGCTTCCACCTAGACCAGAGGCTGCAGGAATCACTCAGGGTTTAGAGGGGCCGAGTTGCCTTCTGGTATCTTCTTCCCCCTTTGAATGTAGAGGGACCTCCCAACAGTTATGTTCTTAACTTAGGCTTATCAGTTAAATCCTTGTTATATATGTCTACACTGAAATCAAATTTGGGGTTGTGGGTTTAGAGGCAGCTAATGTGGGCAGCCAGGGCAGGAGTGGATTCATGTTGCTTGCACGCTGCTCTTCTGTCTGGGATACCTGTCTACTTTCACTGCTATTGTTTTCCAGGCTAGTTTGGTTGAAACTACTGTAGATAAGGCTACCTGTGCCGCTGTGCTAGTGCACCCTGCAAATAGAAACCTGGAAGATATGGGAATTATAGCATTCACTCTGCTTCCTAACGAATAATCAGATGTCAGTGCTATCCAGGGACCTGACCCTTCTCACAGTCACAGAGTTTCAGTCCGCAGAGGACAATAATTCCTATTACCATGCTCTAACGCAGCAGTGGCCACAGGCTCAGGTGCAGCAGCTACTCTGCTGGGGAGTCTTTGCCTCAGGACATGTGGTGCAGAAACTAGCTTTTGTCAGCCAGGCAGTTTTCTTTCATCTGTCTGTGCAGTTTCTGTCCACGCTGGTACACATATTCTACAGTGCACGACTCTGGACCCCAAAAATATAGGAGATGTGAAGCTGTCATATGGTACAAAGAAAGTTCTCCTCTTCATGGTGCCGCATTGGGGTTTGCTGCCAGGACACCAAAAAGGAAAGGGGGGAAAATTGCATTATTTTTTTTTAAATCCCAGGACACCTGATTCCTGGTGGCAGCAAAGCCATGTGGCCCGAGAGTTTGCAGAGCAACTGCTTTCTGCTTTGGCGCTTGTTCTTTCCACTTTATCACTGACAGTTCCAAGCTCTGCTCTGGTTTATGCAGGACCAGATCCTCAACTGATCCAAATGATACTCTCACCATCTGGCTTTTAAGTTATTGTAAAACACTAAAATTTGTGTCTTTACTTTCAAATCAGGTCTATGGCTAGAACCACCCAAAGATACCTCTTGCAGATAGTTAATGTTTTACGACTGCTTTCTTTTGGGGTTCCTCTAGTGGGAGAAGTATGCAGGGAATGCAATGAGTGCTGGCTGTGTCCTGCTGAGCCCCAGAGCTGCTTGTGTGCCTTCGTCTTGCCACAGCTGGGATTTCAGATGCATTTGTTTCTGTTGTTCAGTGAATTGATACTGCTGGAGATATAAATGCAGATTAAGGTGCAAGCAAATTCCACCAATCTGGATGGGTGAACAGTGATTAATATCTGCTGACTGGCTTCCTCACTTCACCGAGTAAACCCTAGCTTTATTCATAAGGAATATAATGTGCTTTTCAATTAATTTCATCAACCAGATCCTTAGCTTTGATTTCTCATCCCTTAGTTTGCCTTTCCATAAAATATTGTGGGATTTTTCCCATTCTCCTGGGCTTGCTCTGAGACCTCCTGTTAGAGCAAACGTTCCCCTTCTGTTTACATCCCTCCCTGGACCCGCAAATGGGTCACATTTAAAGACTTCTATAGGTGGGAGCAGATGTCACAGAAATGAAGAGGAAAATAAAAATCTAGTCAAGTCCTGTTTACTTTCATTCTCCCCATAGACATTGAACATGGTGCCTGGGTGGTTGCACAGCACAGCTGGCTGATACTCCCAGTGCCAGATCCCAGGATCTCACCTGCTTCCAGCACACGTTGCATGCACAAAGTGGCTCAGAGATGCACCAGGAACTGCACAGCGAGCAGCAAGGCTTATCTAAACCCTTTACTTAGCTCTTCCCCAAAAGTCAAGCACCAAGGAAAGCATTGCCCAGTCCACCAATTCCTGTCAACATTTAGTAGTATCATTGCTTTGTGTTATTGTAGTTCCTATTTTTTTAATGGTATCTTCTAAAAATGAACATCTTCCTCTAGCACAGAGGGTGATGTTGCAGCTTCCTTTCCCAGCCCGACCAGTAATCCCAGGATAACTTGAATAGCAATTGACTCTTCCCACTTTCCTCTACTGCCCCAAGGATATTATGCTCCAATTGCTTAACCTAATTTTTCAACTTCTCATCCTCATTTAACCTACTGTGGTGAGAAGTAGCCAATGCACTGTAAACATCTCTGTTTCTCACTGTTCTCCACATTCAAGCCAGCTGCAGAGCACCTAGAGAGGAGATTTGGAATGCCTTTGGGTCAGTCCGCCTAATTTTAAGTAGGCTACTCAAGTACTTCGTCATGGATATCTCAAACACCTCTTTGCATAGGGACATCAGAACAGAAACACCAACCCTGTGGAGGCAAGGTGTTTGCTACCTTTGCAAGCAGAGCACGTTAGTTAGGACGTTAGTAGCCTAGCTAGTTCAGGCAGCCCTCCTGAGGGTTCCCATCCAGAGCTGCCCAGCCTTACTTCATTGTGCTTGGTTCTCTTCTGTCATTTTATGACCCTGCAGGCCACCCAACGTTTTGGGGGGGACGGGGTTGGGGGTACCCTGTGTACAGCTCAAGAGGATCCCTGAAATTTGGGAAGGCAGATTCAAGGAAGGTTGGGTTTTGGAGCCCAGGAGCCTTGTGGGCTTTGACTGGCTGCTCCCCAGAGCACCTCTCTTGGTTGCTCCCTTGCTGAGCTTCAGCTCTGTTCACATGGGAATGGTTCATGGCATTTGCCAGCAGCTAAGTGGCTCAGCTGGTGCTAGGGGTGGGTTTTGTCCTCACAAGCACTGTGCATGGAGCACCAATGACCACCGCTTATGGTGCAGGGCATTCTTGGCACTCTCTTCCCTTTGCTGAGCTGGCTGCCCATGGCATGGTCATCCTTCACCCTCACGCTGACAGCACATCTCCTCTTTGCTACTTGTAGCCCTGCATGGAGGGACATAGGTTGTCTTGCTGCTGCTCCCAGCCTGCCTCATGGAGATCTGGGTGGCCAAAAGTCATACGTCTGCTGATGTATTGTTGTAAAAGTTCCGGTAGGAGTACCTGTCCATGGGGAATGGGGGTTTCCCAGCTCTCTAGATGGAGCAGTGGCCCAGGAGCAGGCACAAATTTACTGATTGTGGTTAGTCAAAGAGCAGAGCATCCAATAGCAGAAGATACTGGAAAGTGCAGGCTTAAGTGTGGTAAGGCTGGGAGAGGGGTTCACTTCTGGGCTGGGACTGAGCCAAACAAGGTCAGGGAAGTAAAAAGGTGTGCAGGGAGGTAATGTTGTAGATTCGTCCAAAGAGCTGCTTGATGAGGAAAAGCCATTGGTTAGAAAATGGTATATGACTGCAGCTGGAGCAGGCATAGGTCTGATGATGAAGTGAAAATAGCAAGTGGGGGGGTAATTCAAACAATCCAGGGCTTTTCAGTGATACTTGAAGCACCCTGGTAGTGTGAGACTGTGCCAGGTAAGTCCAGGAGGAGGAGTCGAGTGGGAGATAACGAAATGAGGAGGGGAAGGCAGACAGCAGGAGGGGTACCTCTGCTCCAGGTGTCTTGCATTGCAAATTCCATTGCTCATGATATGTTTGAAGCATCTTTATCTGATCACTGATGGGTCTCCAGGCAAGAGGTTTGAGAGCCCATCAGGGATGCAATCCTGCTGTCCTCCAGGGCTGGGCTTCCAGAAACCTCTCGTCTGAGAAGCCATGCAAACAATTTCCCTCATATTGAATGCCTGGGAGTGTGAGATGCCATTCAATCTCCCTTCAGAGAATAATTAATTTCATAATAATTTAAAATCATTTAACTTTGCATAATGGGCAGAAGCGGGCCTAGGCTCTGGCTTTTTTTGGAGTTGTGAGCACAATAACATGGAGAACTTCCAGGCATCGTATCTGACTTGGAAAATGCCGCCGGAGGATTAGGTAAGTGAAATACATGGAGTCCCTGGTTGGTATCTGAAGTCACATCTGATGCTTAGATTTCAAACTGCGGGAGGGGGTGGGAGAAGCTTTCCTTTAAGAACTTTTTCTCCAAAAAAACCAAAGCAAAATGTACCAAACAAAAACTCTGTGTGGGACAAAAGGGTAGATATTTATTACCCTGAGGATCAAGAAATCATAAGACATCTGTTCTATTTACTGAATTTAAATTCATATTGTTATACAAACTCCACCTCTAGCTGTGAAGCTTCTGGAGGGACAAGTTGGTACGGAGTGATCCTGAAAAGATGAGAGAGATTCCTGGAGGAGAGATTTAAATTGCGTATCATCTTATCACCAGTCTGTCCCTCTTGCTTTTTTTTTTTCCCCTTGCACAGCAAAAGAGATGATTAAAGAGCCAGGGATTTAATTACAGCCAGGTATGCCTAGGGGGAAAACCCACTCGGTGAAAGGACCTTGCAACAACAAACAAAAAGTTCTCCAGTTTCCTCGCTTTGAAGGATTTAAGTCTGTGGAGGGGGGCGGGTTGGAGAGGGAAAGAAAGTGATTAGGTTGGAGTTTGCAAAACATACAGTCCTCTTCGCTGTGCAGCAAAGTGCTGCCTTCAGCAGTTTGGTCCTTGCTGTCCGCTCCCCTTCCAGTCCCACCACCCTCCTGCTCCTCTGCAAGACCTCGACTACTTCCCAAGGACTTTTTGGCACCACTGTGTCAGTAAAGCAATACTCTTTTCCCCCGCCCAAGGTTTTGCACCACCTTCAGCCCATGCAGAAAGGCCTCGTAATTTTGGTTGCCCCCTGCGGTCTGCCCCAGCTGGTGCCCACCTGCGCATCCCACCCCAGCGGGCTGCGCTTGCCCTGGGAACTGCCAGCCGGGCACAATTTCAAAGGCAAGAGATATGGGTCCCATGTGTGGGAGGCTGCCTCTGATGTGAATCATGCTATCTGTGCTAGGGATGGGGCCCTGCATCTTCTGTGCTAGACTGTATCAGCTTATCTGGACTGCTGCGCCTGCCTCTCCAACCTTCTCGTGTCTTTTCATTTCCAGGCTGTTGGGTGAAAGGGAATTTATTTTGTTGCTGGGCTCTATCAGACTTTTGATTGATGCTGATGGAAGAATCTGTAGAAATAGTCCTGTGTCCACTGAGCTTGGAGGACCAGCCAAGCATCTATGTCGTTCCTCTAACCTCCACTGATGAGGTTAGATACTTGCGGGTGCCAGTCCTGCTCAGCAGCAGCTCCACGCAGCAAGGCTAGTGCTTCACCGTTCAACAGTCTTCCAAAAATTAGCACCTTCAAACCTTCAAACAGAAACAATCTTTTCCATCCTGCAAGGAATTCCTGAAATTTGTTAACGAGATTAACAATAAAATGGGCAATTGGCTCTTCTAAGCACATGAGAGTTGCTGCCTTCCCAGAAATCAAATCCAGTGATAGAGATAAAGAGTACTTTTCTACATGAACAGCTGAGCTAGTGTAACGATTCCTCAGTTTGGTGAATCCAGCATAGCAACAGAGAGAGATTTGGCTGTTCTTATGCATTTATTGGGAGACTTATTTGCCTTGAAAGAAGGAGAGGGGGAAGGAGAAAAAAGATGAGTTGGTTTATCCTGTGACATGTGTACACAGCCACGGGCAGTGCCTGTTATTTCACTTGCAAACAATTTCCTCTCTCTTTTGTTTATTGATGACAGAAGGCATTCCAGCCAGGTACACTGGCTCTTCCCCGACTTCAAAGGAGGTCAGGTTACAAAGGCAAGCACCATCCAGGCAAAATGAAATGCAGGCGGGGAAGGCCCATCACAGTCTCAAGGGGAGGTTTAGTGCAAGGGAAAAGCCCAGAACACAGCAGCAGGAATAAAAATAAGGATAAATATCATAGCTGCCTCTTTGGTGCCACCAGGGCTTCTCCATGGGAGCGTTGACGGCCAAGTCATCTGGGATGCCACTGCTACGCCCTGGCAAAGGCAACACAGATCCAAAACCTTACATGGGAGAGTGCACATGAACCACCTTTTGCTTCTTCCTTCCCAAATGTGCCTGTGCAGGCGGCTGCCACTCATGCAAACCAGGGGACTGCACACCCAGGGAAAATTGAAGGCTGGAAGTAATGGGGTTTCAGGTCTCAATTCAGACTGGAAGTGAGGCCAGAGCTCCCAGTGACTGGAAACATTATCCAGTGCATAAATGAAGGTGTTGGTGTTTGATAGTTTCCAAAGTCAAGATGATGGACCTTGCCTGCCTGGAGTTTACGGCTGGATCAGCAGTGACCGTGCTGGGGAGGGAGTCTGGCAACCCAGATTAACAGTGGGGAGGCTGCAGTCTGTACAACCCAAGGATGGCTGCTCATCCCCGAGGGGGAAGCAGGTGACTTGGGCTGATGCTTGCCCTAGGAAAAAGTCCCATTGCTGAGTTGGTTGGTTCAACAGTGGTGTTTTACCTCGTGCTCGTGTTGCCACAGCCCAAGTAATGGGGAAGCCCATGCTGAATGCCAGCCTTGGCACAAGGACTGTTCCCCTGCTCCACTCACTCTGGGACAGCCCTGGTGGCCTCTGGTCTGCCTATCTTCAGGTCTTGCCTGCTCTGAGCCTGGCTTTGCTGCAGTGGCACTTGTTCCCAATGCTTAGATGCTCGCACATAGTGACAGAGACTTTTTTGGGTACGCCACTTCCGTGGCAATCAAATCAGGCTGCTTTGGGACGTTGCTGATGATATACCCCAATGACTCAAGGAAGGGCAGGGACCAGGCTGCATCTGCACAGTGCATCCCGATTAAATACACTGTTCAAGTCCGGGCAAATTGAGAAACATTTTCTTTCCTCGGGTGGCTCAGCAGAGCCAAACTGGGGTTCGGGTGATGCCACCACTGAGTCAAGCCATGCCCTGTGATGGGGCTCAGCCCCCGTCCCGCGTGACTCAGCACAGCCCTGGCCGGGGCGAGCCAGCGGGAGGGACTGGGAAGTTGCAAAAAGTTAATGATGATTCTTCGTTTTAGGAGCGCTCAGCTTAATGAAGAGTTACTCAGCGGCTCCTCCACCCACCTCCCGAACAGGGACTGCCGGGGCTGGTATCAGCCTCCTCCCATGTCCACAGCAGGGCTTTTAGCCGGGATGGCTCATGTCACTCCATGCATTGTCCGGGCATCACACTGCAGCAGGTCCACCAGTGTCCCCGTGACCGCTTGGCGGATAACACGACCTGGGAGAGACACGCGGGGCCTGTGCCACCATCACACAGCAACTGGGCACACGTGAGCCAAGCTCTCAAGCCCTGCCCGAGGGTGGGGACGGGGACAAAAAGAAGGCAGGAAAAGCATTTACTAGTAACCAAAATGTCTGCTTGCCGCAATGTGCTCATGTCAAAAAAGGATTGTGCTCTGAAACAAAGTGAAAAGTCAAATTTTGATGCTTTCCATTAAGTTGTAGCTTGTTGGAAATACATTCAATTTGTAGCTATTGTTCTTTATGTCAACTTTATTTTATTTTCACTCCATAACTATTTACTTTTTGCTTTTTCATTTTATTTTAATAATTAAATTGCATTTTCTGGACTGCTTGTAATTTCATTTTAATAATTTTCTTATTAGTTATGCACTCATTTCCTTTCAGTTGAGTTTGTATTTCACCCTTAAGACTAACATAGTAAGGCTGAGCATAGCTCTACCCAGGTCCAGGTGAAGCACTGAGGTTTTCTGCAGGCTGGACTGCCATTGAAACGAAGCCATCGCACCAACCAAAGCATTTTGAACTAGAGCTCTTCTTTCAAGTCAGAAGGGTTTTCACTTGGATCAAACAAACCTTTTCAAGGCAGGGAAAACTTGGTAGATTCCTATCTGTCCCTCTTATGAAACGCAGTCTGTCAGACTTCATTTGCTGAGTGATCTCTTCCAGCCTCTGTCCTCTCTTGTCTGCTTGGGCCAATGTCACCCAGTATGGGAGATGCTGAACAGAGAAATAAAGGAGGGAATCTTAGCTCTACAAAGCACTGGAAAACCCAAACGCTTCCTGCGACTTAAGTTTTTCCTCCTCCTCCTTCCCTTCCTCTCCCCCACAGTTTTTATTTAAAGTCTGTAAAACCAGTTCCCCGTCCCTCACATCTGTGCATACTGCTGGGGCTGGGTATTAGCATCTCTGTCGTACTTGTTTCCTGTCTAAAAATGATGAACCACCCAATTTGTATATTTATAGTTTAAAATAATGGCACAAGAAGGTACAGGAAAGGAGGCATTTTTCTCCTCTGCATACAAATGTACAGTTTTTCTTTGGACGGACTTGCCAAGAATGAAGATCTTAGTATTAATTGTATTTCAGAAAAACATCACAAGTTAGTTAGATTCATTTGTATCTGCAAGCGTCTTTAGAAAGTTTCAATCACTGCTGATGAGTAGGCAGTGATAGTAAACTCGGGCACGCACCCTGAGTAAGGAATTTTGGCTGATGGGATGGATCTATCCCTAGGAGGCAAAACGCTTGAAATACAGGATTGTGTCTTCCAGCCATTCACTGTGACAGTGAGGTCTCTTTTTCCCAAAAAAAAGCAAGGGAATAACCCATTTGCTGCCTCTCACTTGCTTGGACCACTGTAGCAGTTCTCTTTTGGGCTTGTTTAAACTGTTATACTTTGGGCTTAATGGTGCTCATGTGCATCTTTCTCAGGTTATCCAGGGTCTGGTTGTTGGAAAACTCACTAACCACTGCACGGAGAGGACCCTGCTCAGACTCAGTGTCTTTGTTTTCGCCAGCGTGGGCCTAGGCATGGTAAGGTTTGGCATCAAATCATCCACAGTGCCTTTTAATAACACAGTGACATGAGGTCCATGAGACCTGGCTGCAAGCTCTACCCTTTGAAAAGCCACCACTAGCTTTGCTGGGTGGTCCCTGAGGGAGGAACCAGCTCTCCTGGGCCTCTGTGCAAACAGAGCAGCACACAGCGTAAGTACCACGTCAAATAACGATAAAAAGCCACGTAATAGTTACAGGGATTTAAAAAGAAATTAATCTCACAAAGAAACTCGTTAAGTCCCTCCTGAGTCACTGAATTTGCATAGAATTCCTGCCCTCAGTCTTGTCAGTGACTGCATTTCCTGAACTACCCAGAAAGTAAATGAAGATTTGGGGGGGGGAATCATTGTGGTTGTACGTTGCTGCGAGACAGCAGAGGTTGTGTGCTTTTCTTCTGGGGCTTTATTTTTGCCTAATTCCCCCAAGCTGAGAGTATTTGGGGAAGGAGGTAGCAAGGCAGTAATTTTGTTCCTCCCTTTTGGGATGAGTGATGTTAACCATTGCCAGTTGTGTCTGCATGGGCACCAGTCAATGCCAATCTCAAATGGTAATTGGAAAACCGAGTTGACGTAGGCAGCTCTGCTGGTAATCGTGTTTGCTCAGATAAGCCACACTCAGGGAACCGATAGCTCTGCCCAGGCGATGGGTATGGAGGAAGGGTGCACACTGGTCCCCATCAGCGAGATGGGCCCAAAGGACAATTGAGCCTCGTCAGCCTTTTGATGTTCCCTGCAGGATTTGGCCTCGAGCCTTGCTACCGGGACACCAGTGCTCCTGCCGGCACAAGTAGGATGGGTGCTATTCCCACAACCATGCCGCAGCCACAGGGAGGTCAGGCTCAAATCCTGGAGGGAATTGAGGCTCTTGGTTACCACCTACATGGATGAGATGAGGCACCTATGCAGCTTTGCTCATCAGAGGCTAAGTCACATGTCCGAGATGAGTCTGGGAAGGGAGGATGGATGCAGATGAAGGATTGGCTTTACAGATGGATTTTGGGACTCATGGAGGTGCTGCCAGGTGGTGGGATGCTCAGGAAGGGTTCTTCCTGGCTGGTGTCACGTGCTTTTGGCCGGCATCCATGTGCCACCTTAGCATGGAACATCTGCACAAGGCTTGGCCCGGGAAGGGCTTTGAAAGTCTCACCATTGTTTTTTGTTCATGGGTGGGAGCAATTAGGAGGGACCAAGATGGATGTGGCCCATATGGAGCACCTCCAACCAGATGCAGGGCAGGGTGCCACTGGGACTGCCTCCGAAGCCAAGGCCCAGCCCCATGGGAATCAGGCAGAGGGGCAACATGGAGTAAATGGCTTTTGTGCGCTGAGGTCTCACTGAAAGGGAAGGCTGGAGGGGACTGGAGGTAGGAGAGGAAACCTCAATGGCAGAGGAAGGACGCATGGGGCAGCCCATCTTGCAGTGTCTAATGCCCCAATGTGGGGAGGCTCACATCGGCTGTGCAGGGAGGAAAGCCAAGAAGGGAAATCATTTTATAGTTGGCAATTACACCAAGGCCGGAGGGCTGTGGACATCCTGACAGCACGGGCCTGGGGACAAGGGTCAGCGAGTACTTCCCACGAGAACTATTCATAGGCAAATGCAGCTGTGATCCTCTTCACTGAGGATGCCTTATTAAAAAGCGCTCTGTTGAGTGGCTGCTGAGAAAACATCCGTTTCTGGGGTGGCTTTCTGTCTTGGCGGGGAGGAGTGCCGTCACAGCGGCAGGACCCAAATGCAGAGATTAATGCGTGAAGCTTTTAATCCTGCACAGCCCACTGCTGAAGGAGCATCCCGCCCACTGTGCCCTTGCTGCATCTGGCCTCCAAATGAAGCAGATCCCCTCCCCAAAGGATGGAAGTGATGAGAAAAGCTAGCTGTTAATAAGAGACACTCTGAAACCCATCTTCATATCACTGGGAGATGGGCTGAAGTGTTTTTGAAAGGCAAGCACTAGTGACAGCAGACAGAGAGACAGACTGACAGCAGTGCAGCCGGGAAGAGGTTACAGAATGTTCCCAGCAATCGGCAGCTGGAGAAGGGAAGGGGTGGGCTGGGAGCTTCACAATAGCACCTGGAAAAGGAGAGGAGGGGAGAGCCGGTGTCTGATCTGCAGATGCAAGGCGGGAGTGCGTGGGCAGGGGTGTAGGAGGGCTTGGCAGTTGCGACAGGGAAGTTTTTCTCTTTGTCTGAAGGCACGGCTGTGCCTCGTCCTGCCTCGCTGCCTGCATTTCCCAGGCATTTGCTTTTTGAGCCTGTCTGCTGAAACTCCTGGTTCTGCCTCCCTCACCTGAAAAATGCCATCAGATCTGCTCAGGTCAAAAAGACTGCTTCCTACCCAGCAGCTGAGGAGTAGCAGAGACCAGGCTCTGCCTTGCTCGGTCCTTTCTGAGTCCCAGAGGAGTGAAAAGCCATTGCCCCTGGTTTTACAGGAGGCACAGACGTGTCTCAGCTCTTTTCTGCTCACTTGCTTCAGCCCATGAGGGAATTCATATGAGGCAGGGGAGAGTTAAAGCTTTTTTTTTCCTATGAGCTCTGCAAAGTTGTCCTGCAATGACATTTGCCTTAGCAAGGAATTATTCTCCCTCTGTCTGAATGTTTATGTACCAAATACCTGTTCCCTCTGTCTTTGTTCTCCTGTTCCTTAATCAGAAGTGCCTAGATCTTAACCAAAACGTAGGCATAGAGCCCCTCAGAGGAGAGGAACCTGGCTCTGTGTGAGTCTTGAGGGGAGCTAGAAATAAACCTCAGTATTTCCAAGTCATTAGTGAGCAATGTCTCTGGGCTTCTCCATCTTCTGTAGCCGAGAGGCAGGGACCAGATCTTAGGAGAGAGAACTCCAGAGAATGAAACTTCTGGCTAAACCAGCAACAGAAATGTTTTCCAGCCGCAATAACACACCTTGAGACATAGGTGAGGGCAGGAGACTTGCAAGAAAGGGGGAATTTCCTTTCCATGCCCCAGAGAAATCCATTCATTTGACCAGCAGGGCTTGTGAATGAGCTGAGAGCTGCTCTAGCCCCACGGCTTAGGGAGCTTCACCGCTTTTGTTTCAGTATTAAACAGCTGGAGGGATGTCTGTGCTAAGAATATGTGCAATAACAAAATCATTACTCTCCCTAATTATGCTCGCTAATGTGCACTTATGGCCAGAAGACCTATTCCAAATTACTGAATTCTGTGAATTTATTAGTGAGGAAGCAGCAGAACAGGATTAGAAATCCCAAAGGTACGGTGTTACACGATACACCATGCTCATTTATTTTGACAAGCTCAGTTTAGTTTTAATTATTTATGATAATGAACTGAAATGCCTTCTCTAGGCTGTTTTGTATAAGTAATGGAGGCTTCCTGAAGTACACCACATGCATCTGCTGTTCAACATTTCCTCGGGAATTGGAGAAGAGACAGAAGACAGGGGGAAGGGTGCGGGGCCGTCACTAATTCCCAGATACTAAAAATACCCACAGCAGTGCCAGAGAAACATGCTGCCAGATTGTAGGATATCATTTGTTACTTGCACTGCATGCTTGGAATAATTCACTGCAGACAAATGGTGGGCTGTGAAAAACCCTGCAATGGCCAAAGCCACACCATCATGTATCAGTTGTGGCTCCCACAATTTACCTAAGTGATGGGTTTGGCTTGTGATGTTTTTCTAGGTTGTTTCTTGGCACAAAGTCACCTCTTGTGCTCTCTAATGATCCATGGTCCATTTTGTCCTGTCCCTTAGGCCCTGATGAGGACTGTGTGGCACTACTGCATCGTTGCAGTGCCACTGACGTTTGCGTTCAGCATGCTGGGCACCATCACTGACAGCATCCTCACCAAGGCCGTCCCCTCCTCTGACACCGGTAAGACTCATCAAAAAAGACCAGTCTGGTCTTTTCTCATTTTTGAGTCCACCAGGTACTTTCCAGCTGACACCACCACCATTGAGTGCTGGGGCACATTCATGGCGAATGCCCAATTGCCCAGAAAATCTGATTTGGCGTCGAATGCAGTGGGTGTCAGCAGAGCGGATGAACGGGGACCAGTGGGGCTAATACAGGATGAATTTGAACAACATTGAGCAAATATCCTGTGACCCAGTGCTCTTGGTCCTGTGCTGACATCCGTAGTGCTGGACACCTTAAGGGAAGCTGCTCCCAAACTCTCCTTTCCATGTGAACCCAAGATATGTTCAAGAAAAAAACTCAACAACCTGCTTTTGCACTGTGAGGGTGACCAAGGGGGCTGTTCATTCATGCCTGTTAACTTAGGGCATCTCAGGAGGGTATTCTGGATCGCTCCTTGGAAACATATTTTGCCTGATGCAGTAATTGCCCCCCTCTCTACATTTTGGCCATGTTTCAGTCAAAGAGTTACCATATTCCTCTGTACAAGGGGACTGAGATGCAATGGTAGACATACAAATCTTTATTCCTGGGGTTTTTCTTCTGTTGACAAAGGAAATATGCCTACATTATTGTCATGGAGCCTTGCTGAGTTTGACCCAGAATGGAGCTGCATTAATACAGTTTGGTATCTTTTGCTCAAGCTCTTTCAGTGTTCGCTCCCCAAGCCGCATTCACCAAGAACCTAGCTGAGCCTTTCTGGAATGTCAGCCTGCACCCTTTACCTTCCCTAGCAGCCATCTCGGCAGATACCTCTGTGTAGACCCTACAAGCATGGGAGTTACAGTTTTCACAGCCCATTAGTTAAGTTTATAAAGCACTTTTGGGATGCTTCTGAATGAAGAGGTTTTCTAAATATCACTTCAGTAGTTTATTTGTAGAGCTGAATACTGTATCTCTTACAAACGCTGGGAGCCTGTGATTTCCGAGTGTGATAATTCTACCTGGGAGGACCATTTAGGTTAGGTCCTGGGGAGGTAAGGACTGGGGATGTCCCAGCCCTCTGCTCACATGGGAAGAAAATCTGCTGTTTCATGAGTTGGAGCCATGTTCGTGTGAGGAGGAAGAGCCAGGGGGGAAGGGCACCAAGCAGCTTTGGCATGTACAGCCAAGTTGGAATTCATCCAGGCGCTTCTGAAAGGGACTTTGTGAGGAAAACCAGAGCAGTGTTTGGCTTTTAAAGCCCAGAGGCAAGCTTCGATCAGAGAGGAAAATGGGTTTAGTTGCCTCACCCTGCTCCCTGCTTGCGTATGTTGTTAGGTCAGCCTGCGCCTCGGCGGGACGGACAATCTCCGCATGGCAGGCAGGATGGCAGGGCAGGATGGAGGCAGCCTGCAGAGTGACTTTGATAGTCAGGAGGGGCTCATGGGATGCCAGAAGAGCCATGGGCTGTCTGGGGCTTTCTTCTGCTTGTCCATCCTGGGCTGATGCCATGCTAAGTGCTACTACAAATTGCAGAGTTATGTCTGGCTCTAAACTGGGCATGACAAGGAAGGATGCTGCTGGCACAGAGTACTGTAGCACTGGGAGAAAACTTTGTCTCCACCACTCCTCCCTGGCCCTCTCCTTTCAAATCCCACTTCCTCCTTGCAACGTTTTTGAGGGAAGAGGCATCTGATGGCTTTGTGCTTGTTTTGAACGCAGCCGGGCAGGGACCGGGGCGAAGGCAAGAATGCCTGACACAGCAGAGCCATGTCCCAGCGAGCTGCCTCTCCACAGCAGCTGCAGCAGTGGCGGTGTGGGTGTCTCACAGAGAAATGTGGCTATTAAAATGCCTGCCATCCGTCTCGGGCCGTAGGTGGCACCCTGCAATGGCTGCTCCACCCGTACAGCAGCTAAAAGGCTGCTCCTTCCTATGCAAGTCCGAGATCAGCTCTGCAAAGTGAGCACTTTGGTGGCATATTAGAAATCTCCACTTTTCTAACAGCATGAAAATCTGGCTTTTGTAAAAGCCTCACTGTCACCATGTCAAAATTCTGAGCGATAGCTTGCAACAACTTTTAGTTAATGCAGGAAAATTACACATTACGAATTTGACTTGGGAAACATCACTTTTGAGGCTTGCTGCTGTCTTTTCTTGATGTTTTTTGCCAGCCTGGGGCCAGCAGAGCCCATGGAGGTTTTTCTTTGGGCCAGTGAGAAGCTTTCTGAGGAGGTAGAGGTTGGGCTGAGCTCAGGTGTCCATTCTCATTGTAGGGTTGGAATGGATGGGGTGTTGCAGGAGGGATAACCTGTCTGCCCTTGCTAGACACTGAGTCACTCGTCCTTGCCTTTTAAATAGGTGTCTCAGAAAGGGTGCAGTGGGACGTAGGATGGCACCATCCTTTGCACCCATCATCCTGCTTCAGGACCGATGCTGACGAGTTTGCTACTTGTTCTTTGCTTAAGGCAGGGGCTTTGCACTGAAGGGAAGAGAGCGGAAATTATTTCATTCGTTTCCCTTTGACATTTTTTTTCCCCTCTCCTCATCTTCAAAGGCAGGAAGAGAAAATTCTGCCCCACGTGCACATGCTGTTCAGCTGGGGTGTGTGAGCTGGTGGGAGGGCAGCCCCCAGCCTCCCAGGCCCAGCCCCAGCATCCACACAAGCACTCCTTGTCAGCCCCGGTCCCTCCCTGAGAATGGAGGTCTTGTTTCTGCACAGAGCCCCCCACCCTCAGGGGAAAGAAGGAGGGAGGAAGCCTGGCAGAGCCTCCCTGCCTAACGGGCCCATGTTTCATGATTTTATTTGCACGTCAGAGGCAAAGCCTTAGGAGGAGAGCTTGTAGCCAGGCAGGGCTTAGCACATTGAAACCCCCAGCTTTGCTCAAGCTGCGCTGGTTTGAAGGCGGACGCTGGCGGCGATGACCTAATCATTAAATTAGGCCCTGCGATTACCCTGCGGGCGCGAGGCTGATCTGGGCCAGCATCATCATCTGAGTGCAGCAACAGGATGTGAGCTGGAACAGAGGGTGAGCCAGGGCGCTCTGGTACAGCAGAGGGTGGGAAGAGGGATGGAGCCGCCCCACTTGGGGAGCTGCCAGCACCCAACCCCGAAACCTGCGGGAGGAGAGGAGGGCTGGGGCAGAGGAGAGGATGGGCACCCAGTCCGGACAGGTCATCCCAGGTATGGGAAAAGGGGGGGAAAAAAGCTAAGGAGGGAGGAAAAAAGGGCAGGTAAGATTCATAAAGTGGGAGAGCTGTGATAAAGAAGGTGAGCATGTGCGCTGGCAGAGCTGTGCAAAGCAACGCAGGGATTTTTCTGCTGACGTGGTGACTTGTCCCAGTTAAAGGTCTTGCCTTAAATGAGATCCATCACATACGCAGCTTTAAACAGAGCTAGGGTCACACTGGCGAGCCGAGAGTTACAATGTCCCAAAGCTCGAGGGTGTCTAACAGGAGGGATCTAATTTAAACCCATTAAATAGAAATTGTGTTTCTCAGCAACATGTTGGAGAAGTGCAGAGAGAGGGCCCAGCCTTTTAAGAGGATGGATTTCAGCTCCAGAAAAAAAAATAAAAATAAAAAAAAGAAAGGAAAAAAAGTGCCTCCTCAATCGTAAGAGCCAGTTTGACAATTGTACGTAGTAATTAGTTTAATTCAAATACCTAGAGGGGAAAAAATAATTGCAAAACCTGCCCAGAAAGTTTGGTGGTTGTGGGATGGTTCCCATTGGCAAAGGGTCAAGGCGAGGTCCCACCCATCACCTTTGTGTTCCCATGCGTGGGAGGAGCGCTCGGCATCGCTTCCCGGGAGATTTCCCTCTCCGCACGGCTACGCCCTCGACTCAGGCTCATTGCACAAGTATTTTAAGCATGCTGCTAAAAGCCCAGCAGTTGCTGGCCGGCACTACGCAAACACCTGGCTACCTCTTCTCTCCTGGAGCCAGAGATCATTTCCCCATGGCTACCCACGTTGGATATAACACTCGGCTCCACATCTTCTTACAGACAGGACAGCATCTTCCTCATTCTTCCCAGCCACTGCTGGCCTTGTGGGGTGACAGTGCTTCAACGCATGTCTTGGTGGAAAGTTGATGCCAACAGCCCAAATAATCATACTGATATTAAAAAAAAACCAAATGCAAACATAATTTCAGAGCAGGGCATAAGTTTCTTCCATATGCTACCAGCTTGCCCTTTCTCGCAGTTTTGGAGGCTAATGATTTTCTGGCCAGCCAGGTATTTTCTGCTGCCTTGAGTGATAGCCCATCCTGCACAAAGACTGCAGGGCAAAGAGCATGCTGGATGCATGGGGGCCATCTTTGCATCCCATGGGACATCCTGGCCATGCGTTTGCATGTGGAAAAAAACCCCTGCCTTTGCCAAACTGGAGGTGCTTCCCCATCCACCGAGTTCCTGTTAATGATGCAAATGGGAGAGCTGCTGGAGGGGAAACCGGTGCAGCCGGGTGAAGGGCTTGCATTTCCATCCAAATTGAAATATCCGTTCTTTTTGCAAGGGAGGGTCGGGGGAGTATCTCAAGGTGGTTCAATCTTTATCTGTGGTTTTATTTATTTATTCTTAAAGACCTAGTTAGACCTAAGCCTCTCACTCCTGCTAAGCCCTCAAGAGCTGTTCCTCTGTCCCACACCTGCAGTAGTTACCACCCCTGCTGGGTCCGATGTTCAGAAGCATCTTCATGGGCCAAAGGCTTCCTTGGACCCTGGTGAAGGCAGCGGTGAGCACTGGCTTGCTTTTTCTGCAGCATTATGGTTCTCCAGACCACTCAGTAAAGAGCTGAGTTGGCTCGTGGTGGAAACTTGTCCCCACGCCTCCAGGAGTCCTTAGCCTTAACAAACCCTAATTGGACCTCTATAAATTAACGCAAGAGATTATTTGAAGTGATTTGCTACTACTGCAGGGGAATGCCATCAGAAACAAAGGGGATCCCACACGCTCTTCTCCACTTTCTCATCCCAAGACTTGCCCTCACCCTGATGTCTGCTTGTCTCTGCCATCTCTCCTAGGTACCATGCTTGGGATTTGTGCCTCGGTGCAGCCCTTGACCCGGACTGTTGGCCCCACCATCGGTGGAGTTTTATACAAACAATTTGGAGTCTCCTCCTTCGGCTATTTACAGCTAATTGTCAATATAGGTTTGTTTATTTACCTTTTAAAGAGTAAAATCCCACTGAGTGAGATGAAAAACCAGTAACTCAGCTGCAAGAAAGTAACCCACCCTTACTTTTTTCATAGAACTAAAGGTGATCTTGAATTGTATTTTTGATTCCATAAACCTGTGTCATGGTAAACCTGGAATAAAACCATTTGAACAATACCTTGCTTTTCATCAACATTTGCATCTAGAATCCAGAGTGAGGGACAGAGTGGTTTGCAAAGGCCTTGGAGCCCTGCTGGAGCAGCTGGCAGCTGCAGGACCCCAGGAGCTATCAGGTTCCACCTCCCCACCCCAACCTGCAGTGGTGGCTCTCATTGCAGGCAATAGCTCCAGATCCTCAGCTGTTGTCAGGCAGCACCCCTACTTGGATTCACCAAAACTAGAGGGATTAGGAGCCAGTGCCTCTACTCTAGTCTGGCCTTTTCATTCACCCCCCTTCAATGGTACTGAGGAAAACCAGAGTAAAACACATCTGCTTTTGAGTGTCATTTTGCTCTATGAAATGCACCTCTGGCGTTCTTCTGCTAGAGACGAATCGAGGCCAAAGGCTTTCTAACACTGTGGCCAATCCTTTGCTACATCCGCAGCTCAATCATGTGCAGCCCTGCCCCTGTACAAGCCTGGCAGGCAGCAGCGTGGCTGCCAGAAGCGTGTGAGGAGGATGCAAAGGCCCGATGTAGCTCACTGTGGTGCCAGTCTCCCTGCTGCTTCCAGAAACGGGGGCCAACCCTCCTTCCAGGGTTTTGGTTTGGTTTTTATTTCCCCTGTACTGAGTCTCTCTTGCTCTTACTACAGGCTACTTAGAATTAGATACTTTGCAACTTCCTCTAGTACAAAGTCTCTTTCAAGAGTTGCACTGATATCGGGAGAGGGAAATTACCTGATTGAATTGCCAAATTTGGAACATTAGTAGCAAGTACTTTGCCTGCTAAGCTCGTAGTCCTGACTGCCAGAGCTGAGTCATGTGCTGCAGCATTGCTCTCCAGGAAGCCCAGGTTAGTTAGTGAGCCTCACAAGATAAAACTTTTTTTAAGAAAAGTAGCTTTATCCAAAGAAATAGCTGCTTCTTGGTCCAGGTGGTATCAGAGAGAATACCTTCTCCATTTTTCCCCAGTTATCCTGTAGAAAATTAGCTCAATCTAGACAATACAGAGTTGGAGGAAGAGGAGAGAATGAGGAGTTCAGCTTGCTTTGTTGCAAAGCTGAGGAAGCCCATGGAGCATCAGCGCTGTGCTATTCTGAAATCAAGAATCCAGTTTCCTGCCTTAGCACAGCTCTACGCTATGGGGGCTGGGGCATTAGCAGACAGCAGCATTTTATTGTCACAAGGAGCTCTTGCGCCTTCTGTGGCCACCATTACTCAATCATCTGGGAAAGCGCTTCAAAAGCGGCACTTATCCAAGTTGTGGTGGGCTTTTCTGTTTCCACCACTGACCAGAATTGGACCTCAATACACTTTTCCTCCCCAGTTGGGAGACGAGGTCAAACACAAATGGGTAATCTCGGCTTTCTCCACCCCCAACTGCCCAGTCCGGGGCACCAAAAAGCTAAGCTTACCCACTCTTTTTAAGCCACTACACCACTGCCCACTCCACAAACATGTATCAACAAAAGTTACTGCAGCCTAGAGTATAGTAATAAAAAGTGAACATTTCAAGTAATTTATTTGGAATGGACATATTAATGCAAAAGCAATATTAAGACCAGTAACTGCTGAAAGACATTCATCAAAATAAATACAAATATAGATACTACAAATAATTTAAATTGTGTTTAACACCACCAGTCAGTGTTGACTCTTCCTCCTGTCTCATAAATAAACAATAATTGTTCACAAAGCTGTGCCACTTAAAACACGTGGACACTTTGCTAGAAGTCCTTTACAAAAGTCTTTGGTTTTTCTTTAAATGCATCTCAGGCAAAGCTCGGGGCTCTTTGCTCAGCAGCCTCAACGGGCTTGGAGAAAACCAAGCTGCTTCCAGCTCTCTTCTTCGCTTTCCTTCATTGGTACCCTGTCCCATTTCAGTCCAAGACACTTGATCTGGTTTATCATCCAGTGGTATACTCTAAAGGCAGCAAGAAAAAGCAGGTTAGTTAAATGAACAGGACAGCAGGGCAGGAAAAAAAAAAGGGGGGGCGGGGAGGGTGAGCTCTAAAGGGGGAATAAGCGTTCAGCATTTATTTCTGCGGATATCGTATTTTTAGCAAATTCTGCAAGCAAAGCATTGCCAAGTGCTATTTCATATTTCCTCACCTAATAGCCGCAATTCTCAGCGCCCTGCATAAGCTCGGCTCCCACCAGAAATTCCCAGCGCCGCATCAGGAAAGGGGGAACGAGCCCCGAAACTCCTGGACTGAAGCGGCTGGGCAGCATGCCCCGGTTTCGGGGCGCGGCCGGGCACCCGGGCAGGCCGGCACCGAGCCAGGGAGGCGACGGCAGAGGGGCCGGAGGGTCGGAGGGGAATAACAGAAATTTTTTTAAGAAATAAAAGCCCAGGCAGGAGCGCGTTGCGGGCCGTGGAGGGGCTCACCTGGGGCCGCGCCGGCCGGGGCGGGGGGCGGCGGCTCAGGGCGCCCGGGCCAGCCGCCGCTCCTGGGCGCCCGCCGCCTGCTCCATCTCCTGGCGGCTCTTGAAGTCCTGGATGGCCCGCTTGTTCTGGAAGTCGATGAGGGCCATGGTGATGGAGGCGTTCCAGCAGCTCTGGTCCGGGCACCGAAAGTCAATCTCCTTGCGGTCCTTGGTGACGATGGTGAAGTAGATGTACTTGCCCGTGCGCTCCACGCAGTCCACCTTGAGGATGGAGCCGAAGCCCAGCTCCTTGCCCTTGGCCCGTTTGTGCCCGTCGGGGAAGAGACTGAGGCTGTCCTTAGTCAGCACCACCAGCTTCTTCTTCCACAGCTGGAAAAGGCTGTCGCTCCGCTTCTCCAGCTCGCCCTCGCGGATCACCTCGGCTTGCATCTTCATCCTCCCCTCCTCGGCGGCTCCGCTCCGGCTGCGGCTCCGGCTCCCACTGTGGCTCAGGCGGCGATGACCGAGCCTCGCCGCGACGGGAACAATTTATTGCAATGAATCAGCGCCGGGCGCCTTCCGGTGCCTCCCCCGGGGAGCCCAGCCCGCCGCCCCCTCACCGCCCCGCCTCCCGCCCGCCCCCCCGGGCCGCCGTCCCCGCCCGCCGCCGCCCGTCGGCGCTGGGCTGCGGGAGGAAGGGGGTCGGCGCGGGGGGTCCCCCGGGAGCGAAGGGGAGGATGCTGGATGCTGCCTCACCTCGGCGGGCGGGCTGGGTGTGGAGAGGTGGGTGCATCCCTGAGGGCCCCCGTCTCAGCTGCCGACGTGGGCAGGGGGACAGCAGCCATCCCATGAGGGGACCCCAGTTCTGCCCCCCTGCAGAGGTGAGGATGGGGCCACTGTGACCTGATGCACCCCCATCTTGCCACTCTGAGCACTCCCTGACGCATCTCAGGTCCACTCTTGGCTACACGATGCTCCCAAAACCATATCCCTGTGGTCCTGGGCCCAGGAACCATCTCCACCTGGCACAGAGGGGGCTGAGCCCCACCTGTGACAGGCCACTGCCATCTCCCGCAGGCACCCCATGGGCATCTGACTTGGGCCCTAGCCCCTGGTTGCCCCAAGAGGTTCAGCCAGGATCTGGCCAAGCGCACCAGCTTCATTTGAGGCCCCACATCTGACTGGGTCTGCACCGTCACCATCAGCCCTTCCTACATCCTTTCCTTAGAGCACCTCACCACTCCAATTTTGCATTAATATTGCTCCCCCTTATCTTTTTTGTTGTCCCCTGTAATCACTAGATCTTTCCCCTTTTCTTCCCCCCCAGCCCTCTCCCTCCTCCCAGGAAAAGCACCACAGTTCGTTGTAGTCTGGCCAGAGCCCAGCACCACAGGGAAATCAGTAAAGGCTGTGGCAGTTGAAAGTGATATTTAAGAAGCATGTGCAAGCCTGCAGTCCTTTCCTCTTGTATGCCATTAATTTTGTCACCCTTTTATGATAGTTGACACAAGGCTGATCCAGGTTCCTAGCCATTGCCTCAATGCTGCAGCCAAGGGCAGGGCTGCACTTAATGAAATTATTCATGCTGCTTCCGAAGCAGTATTTGCACAGCTACGTACTTTGTGCAGCATCACCTTTTGGACTTTGAGCATTCTTCCCCTCCGTCATTTTTCTTGAATGACCGACACCTCTATAGGTGCTTGCAAGCCAAACCCCAGAGGTGAGTTTACAAAGCGAGGCCTGGCCTCTTTGAAGAGCTTGGCGGCGTTCCCAGGGACTTCAGCAGGGTCAGAAGCCCATTCCCGGGAACAAATTAGACCTACAGCCAAACCCGTTTCCGCTGCAAATCACTCATCGGCTGGAGTTTACAGCCGCACTTTGATAATTCATGGCAGCGTGCACATCTGCGAGGAGGGCCAGAACAAAAGCGGGGTCTGTGCAATGAACTCGGGTTGATTAATGAGCCGGGAATGGTTTGGCTGAACTTCTCAGGGTGGGATGGTCTGGGGACCGCCCTGGGAAGACCATGCTGGCCATCACTGCTCATGGAGCGGGGAACAGCCACAGACCATGCAGGTGGCTTTGTCCTGGTGTGAAAAGCTGTAGACTTTTCCCTGAAAGCCAACACTATAACTCACTTTTTAGTGTGATATACTTTGCTTTGATTGACTAACCATCAGGCTGCACAGCTACATTTTCTGGACAAACGCTGGTCTGCTCTGTAAAACCGCAAGTTCTGGCCCAAAAGGCGCCATAAGAATAAAGGAGCTGAAGCCAGCCAGGAGCAGAGCTGGATCTTAAGCAGAAATCATTATATTTTTAATTGGGCTCCAAAATACAACAGGGAACAGTCTTTGTGCACAGGAAATGGGACACCACTTCAAAAAGAGCAAAAAAAAACAAGGCAGCAAGTCAGGAGCATACAAGAAACATCTGGAGGAAGGCTCCCGGTGTGGAAAGGCTGCAGGACTTGGCATGTTTGTGCACACCTTGCTTCAAAAGGTCCAGTAAAAAAAAATTAATTCGCTTTTAAATGAAACTCGCATCTGTGGATGCGGGGTCAGCAGCCCGCTTTGGTCTGTCTTTCCACTTCTGCTTTCATGTGAGTGATTTTTCTTATGCATTTAAATATCATTTTGAAAAATTCAAAGCCTCCCCCAGCTGTCACTGCAGTCAACTTGTCTTAGCACTGGCCAAACTAGAAAACTGCCAGAAAAATAGAAGATTATTAGGAAAAAAATGTGAAAAAGTGCTCACAGTGTAGAAAAGGGTAGGTTCTTGCAGAACTAGGTCCCAATTTCCAATGTATGTCCATTGTAGGAAGGCTCCACTTTTTTAAATGACACAGGCTTGTTAAGTGGATAACTGCATAAAAGGAAAGTCCAGTGCATTAAAATACCATAATTTTAGGTATCTGGCATGTGATCATGCAAAAATTCCATAAAGTAGGTTTTAAAGCCTATTAACCTTTACTGAGATGGAAAGCAAAGGCGACTCTTGGCAGTAAAGTCAAATCATGGGCAATCTCCTATGGGAACACGAATCAGCAATCTGACCTGGGAAACATGGCAATTGCTTACAAGTAAGTAGCACAGCCCCAACCCTAGTGCATGCTGTGGTAGCTGGTCACTACTGTTACAAGCGTATAGCACTAACTTTGCTTGGAAAAAGAAAAAAAAATGTATACTGTCTTATATTTCAAATTATAATGGTTAATAACTTAGGTGGGGAGCTTACAGTAGAGTGCTAATTTCATCTCCAGTGCTTGGGAAAAGGGGTAAGAGATACGATGCAGGCCTGCACTATACCCTGGCACCAAAGCTTGGGACAAGCATGGGACGAGTGTCATGGGGCAGTTTGTGTGTGCAGGTAGTGGGTGCCTTTGCTAATTAAGGGACATGACACAGCTTTAGCTGATATGAGGTCTGGGTGATTGCAGTTCAGTGACTGCTGCTGCCTCTGTCCGACCTAGGGCTGGGGGCTGGGAGAATCCTGTTGCTGCCTTTAGTTTGGTTTGGTTTAGTTGTGTTACCAGCCAGAGCAAGATAAGAGATCTTTTTTTTCTTGCAACCCCCCACATCACCACACCTGTGCCTCGGCAGTGTGTGAGCTCCCAGATACAACTACGGTGGCTGCCATTAAAAAAGATTGTCAGGCACCAGCCCTTCATTAACTCCCAAATACGAGAAATCTGCAGGAATTGGAAAATTTAGGAATTTGTCTCTCTGCTTAGAAACAGGGCAAAAATAATGCAGTGGGGAGTGTTAACCAGGGGGAGGTGATGGGAAATGCACTGACATTCATTTGCTAGAGCCTTGTCCCATGTGGCAATCTTCCTTTTCCCATGCTCACAAGGGATGCTGGTACCACTCTCTGCTTTGCCCCAGATTCTATTCTAGTACGGGCATTTTTAAAAGCCTATGTAGCAATTTGGCATGAAAGTGTGGCTTCAGCCCTCTCCCAGGCAAAGGGAATAGCATTGGGTCTCAGTGGGGAGATGCTTGTACATGCATGTGTGTGTATTGTGTATAGGGGTATTTTTTTTTATGAGTGTGGGATGGGGTGGCCACACTCAGCCTTGATTGATGGGCTGAGGGCACCAGCTTTTGCAGGCTGGGTCACTGGCTCTGCCATGGTACATGTCCCTTAAGTGAGTGCCTCCTCTGGAGAAGGGATTTGATCATCATTTAGGAGTCTGAGGCATCATGTACCCTGTGGCTGGCAACATCAGGTTGCCTTAGCTACATGAGTCACGGTAACACAGCACAGCAGCCACGCAGGTGCTGCCAGGAGGAGCCCACGGTCTGAGGTCACAGTTGAGGAAAAATGAAAAAAAAAAGGCAGTTGGTGATTTACCTCCTCTGCAGCTCTCCCCACATGCCCGTAGGTGGGACCAACTAGCTTTCCTGCAGGATTTAGCAAGGCATTTATCTCTCCAAGGTCTCCAGCTGGCCCCAGCATCACATCTCCCTCCCAAGAGATGTGGGAGCTCACACTGCAGCTATCAGCCATTGCAGGGCACCAGCGTTCCCACTGCCATCATGTTTTTATTCCTGTTGTTGCTCTGTAATCCCAGAGATGTGCATCTCCTCTCTGAGGGATCTGTCTCTGGAGAAGGACCCATACTTTCACTGGCATTATGGCAGCGTTTCATCAGCAGAGGAAAGTGGAGACTGAAGGCCATATAACTTCTTTTATTATGATGGTTTAAACATGACATCTGTAGGGAAAAAAGCTGGTTTACAGGATTGACATTGTAACCCTGCCAGCTGAAGTCGATTAGTAACAGAGGAACATATGCTCTTGCATTGTAAATTGTTGCCCTCCAAGTTAATATTAGGGCGTAGCTGTATCCTCAGGCACGTCTAGCTAGAGCTCAGTGTAGTGACCATCAGGTCTCCTAGGAAACCTGTACTCAAAAAAACCCTAAATAGCAGTAATCAAAGGGTGTGGGTTGCTACTGTGGAAAGGTTGTGAGGAGCAGTGATTTTTTTCATGCTTTTCACTTTTTCCCCCCGTTTCTTCACATTTTCATATTCCTTAAAATCTTTTTGGGTTTTGTTGCTTGTGGTTTGTGTTTTTTTTTTTAAATTAAACTATTCCAGAATAACTCTGGGAAGTTTTTGTTATTGTCCTTGTTATTCTCCAAATATTTTCCTTCAGTAATGTCCTGGGAGAAACTGGTGCCATTGGATCCCCCTAAATCCCGCTGGTCAGGTGGTAGCTGCTGGTTCTTCTGCAAGCAGAACCTCCTGGATGGACATGGAGCCCATCAGGGGCAGCTGCCCAAGACAGAGACATTCTGTGAGGGGGATCAATCTCACTTTGGGGGTGTTCAGCTCTTTCCATGAGCACAGGGGGAGCTCAGGTACTCCACTCTAAGATGGCTGAGTTCAGGTGAAGAAGCTCTTCTCTTAGGGGCAGCTCACTGGGAAAGGTCTCAGCCAGAGAGATGAAGGCCACCAAGGCTGTTTGTTTAATGATTACAGCAAATGAAACACAGCAAGGCTGGAGCTTTTGGGTTAATTTAAACAAGGGCAGCAACAGAAGCATCTTTGCTCAATCAGTGAGAATTTTTTTCATACTGTACGCAAGCCATGCATTAATCAGCAATATCACGTAGCCTGCTTGCTCAATTTACTAATATTTATCTGACTAAGATTCTTTTTTTCCTAAGCAGCTTGAAATGTCTCTTCCCACTGACTCAGTGTTTTACCATTACATGTTGTAAACTGCTGCAGACAGTCCTGAAGCAGGCGTGAGGGGCTGGAAAATAAGGATGTCATTTCCAGTAAGCCAGTCCTTGGTTGTGCTCTGAAGGAGATCACCAAATAAGGATGGGTATGTGCCAACTCAAACTTGCTTAGGAGGACTTCAGGCACTTAAGTTCCACACTGGGATTAAAAATTGGGGGTGTGGGTGCTGTTTTGCTCTGTTTCTTCCCAGCAGCCTGGGCATGATGGTGTGCATAGTACGTTCCCCACTGTTGGACACTGTGTAGGTGTTTAGTTTGGTTATAAAAAAAAAAAAAGAAAAAAGAGGCTTTGTATTATCTGGTCTCTTGAGCTGCTGGTCATGCAGTTCCCTGCTCTGGTCTCCCATCTACTACACATAACTTTGAGCCTCTCGGCCCAGTTTCAAGCCCATGTGGCAGAATTTCAAAAAGTGGAAAGTTGCTACAAGGTCCATGTGTAGCTGGCATGGCTTGGCTCCCCACTCGGAGGCGCCTGGATGGATCCTCACATGGGTAAGCAGGGTGTTGACCCAACAGGGTGGGTTTGGTCCAGGACTGCTGTCTAAATGCTGGCAGACCTGGGTTTAGCCTGTTCTCAAGATCATTTTCACGAAGTAGCTTGCTGAGCAGCACAGGGGGATCCATGAATACCCTGAGACTTATGTCAGCAGGGAGGAGAGAGCCCCGTTGCATGGCTACCATGGGACCCATGCTGACTCAGTACTTCCCCTTCAATAAAGACTTCTGCCGAGAGCATGGGAAGACCAGCAGCTTGCCAAGAGCTGCCCTGAACTATGCAGTTATTTACTGGCCCCTTTGAACACCATCAACATTTTTTCATGTCTAATGAGCTCAGGAGATGGTTTAGGCTACAGCTCATGACTTTAAAATGATGGGACATTCTCCTTCCAAAGTGTTCAATTTCCCAAGCCAAGTCTGTTGGGATAAGTATTTGGGTATCTTTAGTTTGCAGCAGCAGTAATAAATGTCTGAAACCTCAGTCCTGACTGACGTTGATGTGCTTTTTGCATATGAAGTCCCCGGTGATTACAGCTCCTGCCATTCAGCCTGACATTGCCTGTCTGTTACCAGCCAGCCTTTTATTACCCTGGTGTGCTGCAGCAGTAACATTTACTGGAGATTAGGAAGGGCCCAGCCTTGTAGTAGCATGCTGACACCACATGCCACGCTGAAGGTCACCGCTCCAGATAACCTGCCCTTTCAAAATCTGCAGAGATCAGTAAAGTGGCTTTTAACCAGCTTTTTCCCATTTTTATTTCTGTGTGGAGATTCCAGCAGGTCCAGCGCTGACAAGCACATAGGAGTGGGATGTCCTGCGTCACATCCCAGCGCATCACTGGGCTGCACTGCCTGGCGTCAGCGTGGCGCCTGTCCCAGCCTCCTGTCCCGGCTGTCCCGAGGGAGGATGACTGAGCTTTCCGCTCGGCGCATCCTCCTGGCCCCGCTTCCTGCTTTCCGCTTTTTTTTTTTTTTTGACTATCAGTGTGTAAACTTTAAGAGTAAACACTGAAAGGTATTGCAGGACTGCCTAACCACAACATCAGCAAGTGAGGCAGTTGGGGTCCAGGGTGAGGTCACAGTACTGTCCAGATTTGGGATGTTTCCTGTCTCCAGGCAGCCTGGAGAGCTATCACAAACAAAACCCTCCAGCGCATCATTCCCAGCAGTGGCCAGGGCTGGGCTGCGGGGAGGAGCAGGAAGGAGAAGCGCATCCCTTGCCCCCTGGCAGCCAGTGTGTGCAGCAGGACAGGTGGTAGTCTTAATGTCATATTTCACATCATCCTTTGGCTGCCAAGTTTTCTTTCTGAAGCCTGGACACTGCACTGTGGTAGATGTGTGTCTTCTCCTGAGGCTTTCTGCCTCCTTGCCAATGTTCCTGCTGCCGTGACATTTACCTGCTACCCTTACCCTGCTGCTTCCCCCCTAAACCCACACCCGCCAGCTCTCTGCCAGTGCTGCCAGCAGGAGCTGAGGATTCCACATCGCCCTGCTGGCAGTGCCCAGGAAGGCTGGAGGGAAATGGGTGTCTGATACGGTGGATTAAAAAACCAAAAATACTCTCCCTGCCTCAGCTTCTGGTGATTCAATGAAATCCAAAAAACATGGGAGAGAAAAAAAAATTCTAAATATATGGGATAAAAAGAAGGGGAAACAGCAATGTGTATTTTTCCAGTTTTGATTGACTTTCCCAAATCTAACCTGTCCCTGAATTATTTCCCCACTCCAGCTACCAAAGAAGCAGGTATGGGATGAGTTCAACATCCCTGCACTGTAGAATTTGGTGTGTATAAACTCCAGGTGCCACCCAATTTGTACCTGTCCTTTGCCTTTTGGGTCATATGGCAGTGGATAGTAGCAACTCACTTGCTCCCCAGTACCCAAGTTAATATTTGATGGTGTAAAAGCCGAACTTTCTTTTTTCCTGCCGGTTACTCAGCCTGTCTCATGTTCGAACACCCGGCCCCACCTTGGCAAATACTTGCAGTAAGTAGCTCAGGGTATGTCTCAGCCTTGGGTCCTGGGGCCAAGCCCAGCTGTCCCATTGGAACTCAGGCTGGGCTGAGGGCTGGGGCAAGCAACGAGCATCAGTGATGCTGTTGTTCTGTTCCTGATGGTCCCCGAGCTGCTTGGCTGAACCAGGAGGTGAGAAACAGAAATCCTGTCATAAAAAGCTGAGGATTTGATTTTTTTCCACTCTGTTAAAGAAACCATGGTTTGGTGGCAGTGACAAATGGGTTTGCAGAAACATCTGTGTGTTTTGTGCAGAGAGCAAAACCTGGCATTTTTGGAGGTGGGCACAAGGCAGTGGCCCAGTGGCCCGGTGTCCCAGGGACAGCCTTTGCCAGCGCTGCTGAAGGAACCAGTGACTGCAGCCTTTACGAGTGGAAAAAAAAGATGAAGCGAGAAAGTTTGTGATAAAGCAGGGAGGCAGTTAAGGGGAGGAAATGAGGGCGCTTGGCATGTAACCTTGGCCAGGCTCTCCTCTGCAGGGACAAGCCAAAAGTAAATTTCCCTGGAGCCAGGGCAGCCAGCGCCCAGGTTAAAGTTGCTGCATGATGAGCCAGGGAGGGGGAGCAGCCATGGCACATCAGGGGATCAGAGGGGGCAGAGATGTATTGCCTGGCTAAAGGCATCCACTGCTTTAGTAGGGGTGGCTTTGTGCCCCCTTCCCGGGGTTTTCCTCAGTAGCCTGGTACCCACACTTTCCCCTTTGCAGGCCCTCCATCGGCTCGGTGGGGGTCCCTGTGGTGCAGCTGTGGGGGAAAAAGTTATTTTCATTGAGCTGAAAACACAGGAACTCTCTTAATGTTAGGCAATAGCTTAAAACACAGAAACCCTCTTACTGTGGTGTAGTCACTGAGTGCTTGCTGGGCCAAATGTCATAAAAGCTTAGCTATTAACCCCAAATTACTGGTGTCCTTTAGAAGAGAGGTTCCTTCTGCGAGCAAAGACAGGTGGCACTGACTGGCATTTACCACCCCAGCTTTTCTGGAAGTTTTGTAACCAGAGGAATTGCTACAGCAGAAATAAAAAGACTTAAATTCCTTGTTTCCTCAACTATTGGATAGTTCAAGTATCGAGTCCTGCTATCTGGCCAGCTTTTGGAGCCGGAAAATAACCTCCAAACGGAGCAAAACGAGTTAAATGCCTTGGCAGGCAGCCGGGATGACTAAGTCATTCTTCCAGCCTTACTGGAGCAGGAGTCAAAGTGACGGAGCCGGACACATTTCCCATAATTGGAAATCCTTGGCCAGAACCACAGGATCCAGGGCTACAGCAAAAGCTGTGGTGGGCTGTGAGTGGCCAGTGGGGCCACGGGCAGGGCAGCTCCAGAGGGGAGATGCACATCTGTGAGTGTGAGTGCTTTGCAAAAAAGAAACCAATGAACAGAAACAGGAAATCATGCATTTGGCCAAAATAGTGGCAAACAAGGCTGGAGTTTCCAACATGGACACTGCCAGCCTGGTTTCCTTGCCAAGTGCTTTCTAAAAGCCTCTTCAGGCTCACACAGGCACCTCTCCATCCTCAGCTGTTCTTACGAGACCCTGAGGTGTGAACCTATGTGAGAGCCAGAGGAGAAATGTCTGATTTCAGTGAGTCCATCTCTCTTCTTTCTTCTCCTCCTGCCGCCATGGAGGAGGGATGTGGCAGCACCCGCTGTTGGCCTGGCCTTTGCCAGCATCACTCATTCCTTTCCCTTCCAGATGGGACTTATCTGTGGCCACTCCAGCAATGCGTAACAACAACCAAGCACCCTGCGGGGAGCTCTGCAGGTGCTTCACCACTCACGGCTTTTTTAACCGCCCTGTTGGCGCTACTCTACTCACAGCACCACCAAAAACCATCATCATCATCATCATCATCATATGCAGCTGGGAAACAGGCAATGGAAGAAGAAAACTGTGCAGTCGCCCCTAGCATCCTCTGGGCTGGTCTCCTGGGTGGAGGTCTCCCCGAATTTTTGTCTCCGGCTGCCCTCTGAGCACATTTCTTTGCAGAAAGCCCAGCCCTCAGCCTGGGCCTCTCCCATGGCTGATAAGAGAAGGCGCTGGGCCTTTATCTTTGGTGACTCATGGCTGCTCCTGCTTTACTTGCACATCAAGGGCTGATTGCCTCCCCCATGGGAAAGCTCCTAAGCATTGACCAGGGGCAGGAGGAGCACAACCGCACCTGCACCCAGAAATCCCCTTTAGCCACGGTCATTCAATCGCTTATTGTCCTGTGGTGCCTCACTGCTTCTGCTACTCCTCTCAGGGCATAAAGCAAGGCTGTAACGGTGGTGCCATGGGACCACGCCAGGTGACCACGGTCTCGGGTGGCCAAAGTCATCACATCTTTCCTAATCCCCAAAAGGCATCTCTGGGGTGTCCCAGTACTGCGGGGCAGCTTGTCCCCAGTTCTGAAATGGGGATCCCTGGACATGCTGCCCGTCTGTGTGGCACTGGGGACTTTTTTCCAGCAGAGGGAAGAAAGGTATCCAGGTCAAGGTGGGATGCTGAGGAGCACTCCAGCCCCACAGGTGTGAGGTGTTGTGCTGCCACAGAGGAAAAATACCTTTTCCAGGCATGACATGTGCCCAGTTAGCCACCACCCCATGCTGCCAACACGATGGGTAGCGGGGGGAGATTTCGTTTTCCCCCTGGTTTCTTACAGCCTTGTCTTCTCCCAAAAGCTATTTATTTCTGTGCACACACACATTACATGTGTGCAGAGACCAGCACTATGCACACAGGGTACCAAGGCAGGAGCCTGGGACCCCCTTACTTACCCTTGGCTACATCAGCCAGCTGATGGCTGTGCATGGACACAGATGAGGATGAAGAGGGGGCTGCCCCGAGGGAAGGGTGGCTGTTCAGTGCTGCTGACACACAGGACCCTGCTCCCCAGCCTGAAATGCAGGAGGGTGGGTTTTTTCATTCCCCATGAGCAGTTGCTGCAAGTCATCCTGAAAAAGCCCTGAACATCATGAGAAAGTTGGGAACTGGGATGGGGACGCAGCCATCCCCACAGGAGCTGGATTGCATTTCTCTGCGAGATCAACAGGTTGTGGGTCACTGCAAGAAAGTCCCCTCTGCAATACCAGGCTGTGATGATGACTGCTGCAGGCCTCCCAGGCTGATGAGTGCTTGTCGAGCATCTGCGACCCCGGGGCAAAGGGAGCGGGAAGGCAGGGAGGAGGTTCATGTTGGTGGAGGGGTTGGCGGGGAGCCTGGAGCGGGATTTCAGCCCCAACCTTCAAAGGGAGGAGGCTGCTGGCTCGGCACTGGCTTGCTGGACCCAGCCCAGCTCCTGCATGTTGCTCCCATCCGGGAGTTTAAAAAAGCAGGTTTCACTTCTCTTTGGTTAAAGGCAACCTTGTTCTTCCATCTGGCGCAGGGCTGGGGCCGGCCGGCAGCAGCGGGGTGACTCAGCTCGCCCACGCAGCAGCCTGCCATCCAGCCCCAGCTATATTTGCCCAGCAGGTGAATCAATCATTGCACAGAAAGACCTTGGACCTTGACTCCTTTCCCTTTTTTTTTTTTTTCCTTTTTTTTCCCCCCACCCTTCCCCTCCCTGGAGCGACACTCCCATCAGCAGTATCAGCCGGGCAGCAGCCCCAGCTCCCTGCCTGCCCAAGGCTAATACCCCATGGGACAGCGATACATTGGCCACCCAGCCGGGTTGCCCACAGCCCAGTGGTCCTGGGGCCACCTCCCCCTGCCAGCCACTGCCATTGAGGGCAAGGCCAGCAGCACCAGCCGGGGCGGAGGCAATGCTGAGGGTGCGGTGCAGCCACAAAGCCGCCGGGTTTTTTCTTAATTATTTTTTTATCTCTGGCAGGAGGAAGTCGTAAAGCGATTACGTCTCATTGAAACACGGGGAGGAAGGACATCCCAGTGCATGGGACCGAGTCAGGGCCAAATGTCTGGCCTCCCAGTTGCCAGAGAGAGCAATAAAAAGCAGAGGCATCGTGGGACTAAGCCAGCAGTCGGGCTCCTGCAATTATCACTGTTTCCCAAGCGAGATTTCTACCACGTGCCTCCTTTTTCCCCTCCCTGGTCACACACTAGGACAGACAGATGAAGTGGTGCCTACAGGAAAAGTGCACACATGGGCTGGGTGGGTCAGTCCCATCTTGGTGCTTGCTCTGCGGGGTCACGGGGAGGGTGTTTCTTGGGGTACAGCTGCCTACTGCTCGGTGCAAATAAAAAAAAAAAAAAAAATTACTTTCTGAGCTCCTAATTGTGGCTCTGTTTTTGCTTTCAGACACCCATCCCATCTCACCAGCTCCTTCCCCTGCCAACAACCACCCAGTATTTTATCCAGGAGGCGTTTCTGGCTGGTGCAGTGTGTGGGGAGGGCTTGGTTTGGCTTTGGAGGATTTTTGGGTTTGGGGTTTTTTTTAAGCTGTTCTCTGTCCCTTTGATGTGCTGGCTCTGACACCAAAAAAGCCAATTGCAGCTTGCCTGGGGGTGCCCAGGCAGGATCCGAGGGTGCCGGCAGCGTGGCCGGGAGGCAGCCAGCTTCGTTCTGCTCCCATCAGTCATCACAGAGCCCCTGCACAAAGCTCTGCCAGCCTAGAAGGAGGACAGGGGAGCCCCCCAAACCCTGCTGTACACCATGCCCAGAGATCTTCCATGGTGCCACCGACACACTCGAAGGGGGCTGATCTCCCCCTCCCCTGCACCCCCCCTTTAATTAAAAATTGAAATCATGTAATTGCCTCTTCATTAAACCCAATTAAAGCCCAGCTGACAAGGGAGGAGGCGGCACATTTTGCAACTTGCCGCGGAGATGAGAAAGCACACACCGCAATTACGATGTCTGTTTGCTTTGCCTTCACCCAACGTCTTCATCAGAGCTGGCTTTGAAATCAGACCCTGGGTGAAATGGCACTGGCAGGTTCCTCGTGCCCAGCAAACCCCATGTACTGGTTGGGCCGGGTGCTGGGAGAGACCGCCGCACGCTGCGGTGGGAAAGGGAGGCCAAGCTGCCGCCTCTTCCTCCTCCTCCTGCTGCCCTGTGCCCACAGACAGGGCCAAGTGCAGAGGAGGGATGCTCAGGGGGATGAGGGATGGAGAACGGGACTTGGGGACAGTGTTCCCCATGCCTGGCCAAGAAGCCCCCTGCACCAGGCCCTTGCTGGCCTGGAGCTGGGATGGCTACTGCAGCTCTGCCTTTTGGTCTCCGTCATTCAGAGATGCTTCAAAGCTGCTGGTGGCTCTTCACCGGGGCCAGGAGAGCCCATAGGAGTGGTCCCCACCCCTGTTTGGCTTTGGGAACTGTGCTGACCTCACCCTGCAAGGTGGGGATGCTCGGTTAGAGGGCTCCTCATTTGCTGTCCTTAGCCACAAGAGTAATGAGTTCACATGAGGTTCAGTCCCAAATGAAACGGTATTTGCAACCTCCCCTGACTCACTGGGAGAAAGGGAATGAAACCCCTGATCCCTAGGCACAAGATGAAGCTGGGGGTGGTGGGAGGCAGGGCTCCATCCCCTCTTCTCCTTGGGCAGGAGATCTTGATGCAAGCCAAGTCATTGCCGTGACCACAGGAGTTTCCAGCCAAAGAAGCTCTACCAAGCCTACAAGCACAGAGCCAAATACACGTGCAAGGCTGCAGCGTTGCTCCTCGAGATGCCGGCTCAGTGTTTTACCCTCTTGCTGCCCAGCTTTAAAACGCCTGAGCAAGCAGCCCTTGAGAACACTTTGTTGCACACACCACAGTTGCCTACGTTTTGACCTGAACCGTGCTTATTAACTTTTTTTTTTTTTCTTTTTTGGTATAATAACAGTCCAGCGTTCTTTGTAGGCAATCTGTCTTCAAAGATCTCCTTTTTGATCTTTTCATAGGCTAAGCAACAATTCATCCTATATAAATCTCAGATTGAAAGTACATAATTTGTTTTTCCCTGCTTTTTTGAAGCGGTGAGAGATGAAACGGCTTAGGGGAATGTCAGCAGCAGTTATATCTTAATTGGTTTTTCTCTGCATCAAAACGCCTTGAACTATTCGCTTGTGTGCAGGAGCTCTATGTGACCTTTACAGCAAGTGCTTTAACTCCCCTAACAAGTTATATCCCATCGCCGACTTCAGGCGTTTGCTTTGGTAGTGGCTCCGATACTAATTTTGTACCCAACCCTCCTTCTCTTGAGTTCTTTCTGTCCAGGCATATCAAAGAGTTTGAAAAGTACCTTTAGTCAGGAGTGTGAAAAGGAAGAAGGAAGATTAGCTAATTGGGTGAAATAAAAAATAATATAAAAAAGGAGAGGTTTGTTGTTTTTTTCTCCTTACCGCTGTTGGTCAAGTAGACCTTAATGCTAAAACACGGAGATAAGTTCCTCCTTTACCCCTAATATGTGGATGAGCGTGGACTCAAGAACTGCCGGGGTGAATTTGCTTTGCGAAAAGATCAGTTTAACAGCTCACAAGGAATATTTGCATGGTGCAAAGATTTGCATTGGTGATAGACCAAGGGTCCTTCTTTTCCAGCATCATCCTATGCTGTTTGATTTCTGTCCCAAGCAGGGGCAAATTATTATTTTCTAGATTTTTTGTTTAATTTTTATTTTTATTTCCCCTTCGGGTCATGTTGCATAATGAGTACCTTCCTTTCCCTACCATTTCCCTTCTCTTCAGCCCTTTTCTTAAGCTAGGATGGGTCTGGTATGGGTTACATTTAACTTGTAAGTGCTGGGGGCAAGCAGGAAGGCAGGGGTGAGTCAGCGAGAGGCCACTGCGTCGCTGACAACGGCTCCTTTGGGAAAGGAAAATTTGCTAGGAGGGTTTTTCGATTTTTTTTTTTTCCAGTGTGGGACTGTTACCAGAAAGGCTCGCACAAGCCGGGAGGCTGCGCGGAGCTGCCCTGGCGGTTGGAGCACACGCTTGCCGGGTTGTATTCACCTGGTTTGGCATCCCCACAAGGTGTCCAGATTCCCACGGTAAAAACCGGAGGGTAAGGCGGCTTGTGCAAGAGGCGAGCCTGCTGCTGGGTGGAGCGTGCATTTTTGCTTGTGTAATGGCGAGGTGAACAAGCAGAGAGGAAAGCTGGTCTGGAAACAAAAGCTGGCACTTGGCAAACAGCTCAGCCTTCATTCATATGATGCTTCATTAACAGCGCACAGGCTTGGATTTTTTATTATTTTTTTTTTAAATTTTTTCCAGTTTTTCAGATCCTTGTCAAACCAGAGTGACTTACGGTGTTTATTGTTTGGGCTTCCTGGCCCTGGCCGGCAAGACGCTGGAGGTATTTAGGGCAGCAATATGAGCATATGGAAAAAAATAGCTTTGCTTGCTATTAGTGTGATGACTATAAACTGCTTGGGAAAGGCGATGAAGGTTCTTCCACATGCAGGTCACAGCTATGGCGACAGAGCTGTTGGCACACTGATTATAGTGAAACATGGGCAACAAAGATAAAAAATACAGGGACTTCAGCTTCAGGGGAGGAGTCCTGAACAGATATTACATTGACACAAAATCAATGCCTCCCAGACTTTATTTGGGAAATAATAGATATTTATCTGTGGGAAGAGGCAGAGGATAAAGAAGCACGAATGCAGCACTTTATATTTTTTTTTTTATACATTGCCATTTACAACAGCCTACTGAGAGGTCAATTGCAGGAGTCCAAAGTAAACGTCACATTTTTCCAAAAGCCATGGGACCAGGCTTTGGGGGGCATAACACATGCTCCAGGGGTGGGAGAACCAAGTCTCCCACCCAGCTGCATGATCCCCTACTTGTGCTTATGGGCTCAACTAGAAAGGATGTTTCTTTGGTTTTCTGGCTGAGCTGTAATTAATTGTTTCCAAAAGGGCTCAAGCTAAGATGCTTCAGAAGGTGCAAATTTCAAGCTCAAGTTCACAAGGTGATGTGCTGCCTCAGTGTAACATCAAGCAGCCAGGGCACGTCTCACATCTGAAACTCACCTCCTCAATCGCCCGGCTCGCAAGGAGCGATGCATTTCCTCATGCCACAACTAGTCTGACCTCTTCTTACGCCCTCCTCCTCCTCCTCTCCTCCGGACTGTGCTGTGCTGAGCTGGCTTCCTCAGCGAGACCTCATTTGCTTGAGGAACTGCCGTCAAGGCAGCATTTAACCGAGGATGACTTTATTGCGAGTCTCCTTTATTTTAAAACAGGAAAAGCCTGTTTAATAAGGAGAGTGGAAACACACAGAGACCATTTTAATTTTTCCAGCTACCACAAATCCTAACCAGACAGCAAATCCCAGATAACTGAACTTACTGAAACTGGCCTGAAAGCCTACAGCTCTTGGTTATCCCAAATACCAAGCTCCCGTGAAGGTACTGTAACACTGTGTAAAAGGCTCCTGAGAAACCACAAACCATCCTTGATTTTCAGCTGGAAGCAGAATATTTGCCATTCGCTTCTGTATCAGATCGGGCAGTGTGGTAGCACCTCCAAGGCTTTCTTCCTAGACAACCGAGGCACTGAGAAGCTATTAATCACACTGCAGCCCGAGTAGGTGACACGCCAAATTCATCTCCCTTGAAGCGCTTCCAGCTGCTTCAACTTTCAGACCCAGAAATGGAGCTTTTTTTTTTTCCCCTTCAAATGAGAAGCTACCGCCATGAAGATTGCATCAAAAGAGCGTGTTCCCACAGACTGAACTTCAGTTTCTTTTATCAGGCTGCCGTGATGGTAATCATGCATGTACGCGCGTAGACCCACTTTTTTGATATCGCCTCACCATTTTTAGAACTTCCCACCTTATTTTTGCATAGGGTCCCCAATTTTGTTGTCTTAAGGCACATTCTTCAGAAAGCACAAATACTGGGTATTTTTTAAATTTTCTTTTCCAACAGTTAATCACTCTTCTCTCCTTGGCACACCCACACTCCCTGTATCCAGCAACATCCACAACGATTTGTCTGACAACCAACACATCAGTTCTTCATACTCTTCTCTGCTAAAGGAACAAGCTGAGAAAGTACCTGTTACCTTTCCTGTGGACAAAGTCTATAAAGAACCACCTGAAAACAGAGAAAATCTAGGAACTGCTCATCTTTGCCATTATGAGCTAGATCTGCAATGGCAAGAGCACGGCTGGGTTTTGACAAGATCTGTTTCCTATTAGGCTGTGCTGACTGGCCTTAACTCTGCTTTAACGAATCCCAGCTCGGGTTTCCCATCACTTCGCCGAGGGTGAACATCTCGTTAGGCAGCTTCGTTATCCACCCACCTCATTTGCACTCCTTGAATGCTGGCACATAGGCTCTTGCATGTTCTGGAATTTCCCGTTTTCTCAAAATTAAAGTTAGCCTTTTGGGATTCATGCACATAAATTACCTCCATATGCTAATTTGCAGATGTTTATCTCCAGGTAGCAGTGCTCCTCTTTAACCATGTAGTGGAACGTACTTCTTTAGGACGTGAGAACTACCATTCAATTTCTTTTGATATAAAAAGAAAAAAAAAAAAGATGTTCAAATACCTCTATTTGATGTGTCTAACACCAGTGGCACTGTTATTAGCCAGTCTGCGTGTGTGCAAACCCCATCCGTATTCCTCCACTTGTCAGACGTGCTCTTACACTGTCCTCCAGGCCTGCCATAGCAGACTATTGGCTACAAACTTTTTTTTTTTAATGTGCAAGTCCAGAACCTACCCCTGTTCTTGCTGCCTTCACACTGTCAGCTGAGCATTTTCTGACTGCAAGGTCCTGACATGGGGATACCTTGTCATAATGCCCCTTCCAACCTAGATGATTCTGTAAGTCTATGAACCAGTTTACATCCCCCAGCACCTCATTTAGTTCATGACCAAATTGCATAGATCATGTGGCATCTTCGATAATGACACAGCCTCCCAAAAACCCCAATTCCTAAAAAAACATTTCAGACAATGAGAAGTTAAGGAAACTTTGCAGTTGCAATATTTACAAGGGCTCTTTTTCCTTGGCTTTTGGCCACAAAGGAAACCAGGAGGATGTTCAGACAAGAGCTGCACAGCTGGCATGGACCCTGTGAAACACCTCGCTCTTCACTACCAAGAGTCAAAGGGATATCCATTTAACCTAGGAAACATTATGGAGCAGACAGGCACCGATGATCATGTTTCACAACTTTAATAGAATATTCTATCTATTCTGTACAAATTGAAAACACCGTATTAAGTTACAAATGTGTCAGGTAAGGCTGGAGCACTCTACATGCCTGGTCACAGTGTTGATACAGCTGCTATTCAACTGCTGCCAGAGGCTGGCAATGGATGTTGAAAGTAGAAACGTGTACCTGAAGTGCCACACAACAACAAAAGGTAGTTTTGAAGACTTCAGAGCTTTAAAGAAAACAAATTGTGGAATGGAATAATTTCAGTGTTGCAAGTAAGACACCAAAACTTCAGATTTATTGAATTGAATTTTGATAAATTTCTGTGTTCAGAGTGAAAGGTCCTTCCATGCTAGACACTAAGCAGTAAGACTACTGGAAATTTTCTGGTTCTTTGGCTGCAACCCACTCCCATCAACAGCAAGTTTGGCCTTTGCATTTTGATCTTCATCCAGAAGAGTTGTCATTTTGATGCAAGTTTGTTTCTTCTGTCTAGACTACTACATTGAGACCAATTCCAATTATTTGTTTTACAAGTACCCATGTTGTATGCAAAAGAGGAAGATTTTCAAGTATATTAAAAACTATTAAAAAGCACTAATTCTGTCAAAGTACTTACAAACATGAATAAATAAATAGTAAGATGAACAACTAAGTCTCAAATATGACACCCCCTTCAATGAAGTAAAATTACTTCAATTCAATTGGTTTTACTGAGATAATAAATATGACATTTAAAGCTGCTCAAGCACTAGTTCAATTTGTAGGTTGCAAGAAACATTAAAAAAGGGAGAGGAGAACTAGCAAAAAAGTCATATTGCTCTATCTGTTTCAGCTACCATACATGTAATCCATTTACTTTAGCTTCTCAGCACATTGCTATTCCACAATTTTCAATGTTTAACAAGAAAATGGATAATCCTCACTTGGTAGTCTTGACTATTCCCCTATGCATAGGGCAAAAGGCTCTAAAGGCCTATCGACATACTTAGCTACAGTGTACCAACGGCTGTAGAGTGTGCTTTATTTAAACCTCATATTTCCCAAATGCATTGAAGTTGCCACTGTACATGTTAAGCAATAAAGAAAAGTTAGTGAAAATCATGCATTTTAAAACAAATTAATTTTAAGCATTGTTAATAAGATTGTGCTGCAGCAATGGAATATCCTGAACTGCAGGCCAGGTATCCAAATATTTGTTACAAGTTGTTCAAATATCACTTCCAAGTGGTATTTCCTTATTACTGTTGTTTGCATTCAGCAGGTTGGCTGAAATCTTTCTGTATAAAGGGAAAAAAGAAAAAAAGCACAGTTAAAAATCAAAATGGCATACAAGAAAATACTTAAACAAATAAAGACATTGGCTATGCAGTTTGAATCACCTAGGGATATCATTAGCATGTACAAAAAAGCTACATGTAAGTTCAAGCTAGACCATAAAGTTCTGAACAGCAGTCACCATATTTATTGGGTTCCCTCCCCTCTTTACTTCCACCCCCACAACTGCTTGGTACCCCATAATATTTTGGATCTATTTGCATTCTTTACACTCCATCCAGTAGGCCAAGACTCAAACAAACACGAAAGCAAGCCACCTTCTCCTCCCCACAACCAGAGACTCAATTTGACTTTCAGTTCATATTAAAACAGTTTAACAATAAACTGCCACCTCCTCACTAAGTCTGAGGAGGGAGGAAGGCAGGCTGCTTATTCTGCTGCACGCTTGAGTTTTTCCTAAGAAGCATTGCCCTTTCTGCTAAGGTGATAAAAACGTAATTAAATGTGTTGACTTCTTCTAGGTTCTGCATCACCAGCAGGTAACTATTCAACAATTTAGCACTGGGCAAGAAATCCACATGTTAATCTGAATATGTAAAAGTACAAACACCTTCATCAGGTAGTAAAACAACTTCCCCTTTGGCAAAAGGAAGCATATTTGGGAAGGAGAACAAGTATTCAAACAACTAAGAACTTCAGGTTTTACACTGCACTTCTTGCTTTTTTGTTGTAAAATAGGATTGTTAGAAAGCAGGAGAATTTATTACCCTGTTTGCTTCTCCCTCTGCTGTTTTTAATAAGAGTTTATTATAAAAAAAATAGCAGTCACAGAAACCTGCTGAATTCTAGTAAAGAAACATTACAGGTAATAAAACATAACACCTTGAATGGCACTGATGGCAAAATAAAACATTTCTTAGTAACTATCCTAAAGAAGATATTGTAAAAGAAGCAAACATGCAAGAGTTCATTATACATCAAGTGACCACAAGCTAAGACGACTTAAGCATTTTGCCCGTGGTGAAGAAGAACAGGTGCAACAAAGATTCCTTATCATAAGTTTTGCCCTTGATAATCTGCACTAAACCCAGACTGTTTTCCTCTTCCTCTCCTAAAACGCTTTAGGGCTATAGCGGTCACTGTCACTCCCACTGGAAGCCTGGATTAAAGTCCCTTCTGCACAGATATGCCAAAGACCTTTCAGACTTCTTCCTTGTGGTTTTCCTCCCCCAGCACATCTGGCTAACTTCATCTTTGTACTCTCATCTGCCTGGGGTTCCAAATAACACTGATGTGAATTCATTTTCACTGATCTGGGACAAAATACAGCATGAATCCCCTCTTAAAGAGAGGGATATGTTTACATAGAACAAAAAATTAGCATTCTCTCTCTCTCAAAAAAAAACAAACCAAAACAACTCCGCCACTGGTAATATATTGCATACTATTCCTTTTCATCTAGAGGCAGGAAAAAACAGCAACATTTTTATCAAAAACCTTTCCAAGAGTATCTATTTTTCTTGTAACTGCTTTGTATTTGAACATGGCCACAGAGGAAAGCACAGCATCACTTCCCGTACCCCATCCATTCTGGGGTAAGAGCCACAATCAAGTAAAAAAACCCAGTATTTAGAAAGTACTTAAAAGTCTTTCCATCTCCCTCCTTCCTTCCTATTCACCTGTTATATTTGTATCAGACACACTTAGTCTGACCATTGCAACCATTTCAGCCAAATTTTAATGATCAACCAAAACCCTTGTTCTATTTTCTAATAAACTTCATTATCTTTTCTTTATACTTGAGCATTTCTGCAAACACTTGAATCACTATTACATAGAAGTCTTTATCCTGTAAAAAAAATTGAGTCACAGAGATGACAACATTCCTTCTTAAGGACCCTTTAGTGTTTAGTATTGCTCTCAGACAAAAAAAAAATACAGCTTAAGGGGTTCTTGGATATGAGTCAGTTGTTGGAAAATTCTGAGAAAAATACTGCTAGTTTATTCTATTTTTAGCTTACAATTGAGGGCATATCTATCTTGACCATATAAAAAAAAAAATGTTTAAGCAGGGCCTAAGTAACAAGGCAGTATCTCAGATCCAGATTCCAACATAATCCACTTTCTTCCACCATTTCAATAGCACAACACTGCTCTCGTTGAGCAGGCCAGCACATGAGCTCCATATTGCCTTCAGTTACCTGTCAGCCTCACATAAAGCATCTCAGAGTCTAATCCTGGGATAACAACAGCACAGGCAGATGATCACAATTTTCTTCAAGTTACAGCTGCGCCATCAGGCACATGCATGTTGAAATTTATCTTTGGCCTCTAATGGATCCTGTAAGACCAGAGGCCAAACCCCAAGCTGTAGCATGACTGAGACACTACATCCACACTCCCTCAGGCCTGCTCTTCCCATGACGCCCAGACTGTTAGTGACATTTGATCAGCCAACCACTACCGATCCATTTACTGGCCTCAAACAGACCCTGCACTATTTATCTCCCCATTCTAGCAAGATTTCCAGTTATGTTGTATTTCCCTAAATTAAGTTCCTGAGATACCTTAGAAATGGCAGTGAAGTGCACTGGCCAGGCAATAAAGACCAGGGAGACTTTAACTGGCAAAGATAACGAGGAACTGCACCTGATTTTAAAATAAATTTAGCAGCAAACACAAAAGTTCACTACCAGCACTACACAGACAAGTAAGAATTCCTCTTGACATAAAGAGATTATCTATAGTAGTCATGAGGAATGCCTTAAACTCATATGAAAGTTGTAGGACTTCTTTATTTTTATGTCTTTTAAGTATTTAATATTTACTTATTTTGTGCAAGGAGTTTAAACTACTCGGGGCCTTTGATTCCAGTTTGAAACACTGTTCCAATGGAGATACACAAGCTAAATAAGTAAGACTCCCACCTATTTTTCTCCGTTGCTAACGAGCATCAAATATAAAGCTTTTCTGCCACTGCCTCTTATTTATTCCATCACTTGCTTAGAATTAAAAAACAAAACAAAACACAAACAAACCACAACCCTCTTGCTACAATGGACATGAACATTTTTCTTCTGGCATTTGACTACCCAGGAGAGTGATACAAGAAATCTGAGGCAGTCAGCTTACGTACAGACCACTTGCTCAGACATCAGCATTACATCAGCTAAACTGCATCAGCTGCTTATGGACATAGAGGACATACAAATTTGAAGAGAGAATTTCACTTAAAATTTGCAGGACCATAGGGCTAAAATGGAGAAGAAAGGCAGGTCTGAAGTATTATTTCTCTCATCACTTTCATACACACAGCCCATTGCTTCTACCCATGCAGTTAATCTGGTGTCCTAGAGGACGGGGGCATAAGTCCAAAGTATCCATGCCATCTTAGCAATTTAATCCTTTCAAACCAGATCTCTTTCACATAAAGTTACTGCTGAAAGAGACATTGAATTTCTAGTCATCTTTAATGTTTAAACAGATTAGGTAGGACACATTCATACGTGATTCAAGGAGCAATCAAGCCTTTACCTCCTTACTTTTACAGATCACTTTTTGGGAAGCTACCCATCCACTAAAGCAGCTGTGCAGGCACAGGCAGCTCATCAAGATCTCATCTGACTTTCAAAGAGACTTCGCTGCCAACAGTGGGATCACTGCAGGCAGAAGGCACTAAAGCTTGTGTCCTTTCCAGCACAGAAGGAAGAAAGCCTTTCGATATTTCAGATGTCCTACCATAGAATGCTTCAATTAGGGGTCCTAAAGCTAAACCTTACCTTTGTTCATTTTCTAATCTACGTTACCGAATGAGAAAAAGCAAGGATATCAAATATATACACAAGAAGTAAACTCAGAGCTAATTGGAGCTAAGCAAGCAAGTGGTCTGAACTGCCTCCTCCATAACTGGACAAAACACTTCAAAGGTTCTGAAAATGAATTTGCTGCGAACAGGACCTTCTGCCACTGGTACTTAAAAAATTGACTAAACACCTTGAAGCACATGCTGTCTCTTCCCACAGAAGCTTTAGCTCATAATTCAAAACAGCATTCTATGTTACCTTGTTAGCTACTTCTCTATTAAAGCTTAGTGTCAGTAAGGTGAAATAAAGGCAGCTAAAGAAACAAGGCATGCAAGCACACAGAAAAACATACTAAAGGAAATAAGCTATGGTAGCTGTTTTCTTAGCAACTTCTGAAGCTATTTCCAATCAGTCTTCCAAACTCAAACAACTTAAAAATAGCATAAGTGCTTTGTACAAGAAATGATAATGACCTGGTTCTAACTGCAACTCAAATGTACTTAAAACTGACAGAAGTGAGAGGAAGGAAGGAGGAAAAGTTAAAGCAGAAAGTATTGACATCTATATAGCAAATGTAGTATGACAATAAAGGAAGTAATATGGAAGTGACTGAAGAGGAGAAATTGGATTTGAAGGGAAAACAGACTAAAGAACAACTACTTTCTGTGTATTTGAAAAGGAAAACTATTCTAGATAAAAGAAAAACAGGGGAGAAAACTGAAAGGCAAAGAAGAGCAAGGGACAGGCAGAAACCGGACCAGAAAGTGGGATGGACAGAAGGAGTGGAAAACAGGATCAGGGTATGTGTCTGAAAAGACAAAAACGAGACGTTCAAGGTGGCTTGAAAAACTGAAGCCAGTGGCTGACAATTTGTAATTCTAAGTGAAGACAGCTGTGTAACAGATTGCAGCAGGACAACATACAAGCTGTTGTGAGAAATGGATGGACTACTACTGCAGGTGAATGAACAGTGCAAGTATGTTGAGGCAGGGTGGCTGGCTTCTTACAAGCATATCAGATTAGGAATAAAATAGAAAACAACCAACGCACAGCTCAATTTTGAGTTTAACAAAGGCAAAGAAGAGCATTCTATGCAGAAAGGGAATGAGTTGGAAAGACTACACCTTCTCCTAAATAACCAAAGAAAAAAAGATACAAGCCTAAAATACAGGGGGGAAAGTACAGAGCCTGTTGCAGGCATTATTCTCTATGAGGTGTGGGATGAAAGGTGGAAAATGACTATACAACAGAAGAAACTTTTTTCTTTTAAATCTGTTCAGAATCATGAGCGCTCAAGAAAAGGCCTCTAAAGGTGACTGACTGCCTTTGTCAGGCAGAGTAAGAATAATGTTGGAAAAGACATACTAAGTAAGATGATGACTTAAGTGTTCTCAAGAAAAGCAGGAGATACTTAAGAAATAAATGCAAGTACACTAGAAACAGTAAAGAGACACAACATCAAATCAGAAACAAAGAAAAAAAAAGTCTGACAAGTCTCAGTATCTTTTATCATGTGTATATAAAATCAGTTTGACTGCTACAAAGGCAAAGCAGAAATTATGCCAGGAATGCAGAGAGATCATTCCAAAACATCTAATTTAGTTACATGATTTAAAGGCATTCATCTCTATACACATTTCTTTCTATTTTTTACTAATAAAACCTATACTCTAACATCACCATTGCCCCATTTCTTTTCCCCAAACAAGGAAAAAACAAAACAGAAAACCCTAGAAAAAACACCACATTGCATGGCTACAAATGGGACTCTCGGAAGTTAGGTATGAATGGAATTCCACCTTACCTAGAAATGTATGAATGATAAACAGACTTAAATTATACCTAAATGGGAAAAAATTGAAAGGAACTGTCAGCATGAATGAAAAGTGAAATGTACAAAATAATACAGGAGGCAACAACTATCACCTTCCAAGATACCTTAAGCTTTTTTTTTTTCTACAGAATACCAAGTCCTCTAAAAGGATATCTGATACTTAGCACAAATATACTTCAACTCAGAACTAACATTTTCTCAGCTGTCTCGCTTTTTCCCATTACAGATACACCACTGCATTTTGATCCTGCAGAACAGAATCAGAACTGCAAACCTGTTTGATCAATCTTTACACAAGACAGACTTTCTCTAGTATAAAGTATTTCTCATTAAAGAAAAACAAGCTCCATTCTTGACAGGGTGACAAAAAGCATTTACTAGTGATATGATGATGTAAATAAAACTCTACCTCACAAGAGTGACATGTTAAACTGCTGTTAAGGCTTTCATCCGAAGATCAAGCAGTTTTACATGCCTTTCACTTCTTCATCTGTGCCTTTATAAAAAATTAAAAGCTGATGTTTAAAGAACTAAATGAACACAAGCCTGTCATCGCTGTAGCAGCTTCACTAAATGTAAGCATTAACTTTACCATGACTGAAGGACTGAAAAACGCCTATCAGAAGGAGCCCTAACCCTAAAGGCTGCATTTTAAACCAAGTCTCAAAGTTTAAAATTAAAAGTTGAGGACTAACTTTTTTTTTTTTTATTTATAGCTGAGTACAGATACATGGAGCCTAACCTGCAGCCATCAGGGCAACCAAAAAAGAATAATTCTAAGAAAAAGAAAATAAACAAACAAGCTAGTCGAGACTTGTCAGACTAATTATAAAGTTGAAGTCCAGACACAAGAATATTTGAAGTAAGACCTTTCTAAAGAAAAAATATATCATTATTACATAGAGATAACATGAAGGAGTGAAGGCACACAGATCGGAATTTATCTTTTTCTTGGTGCAGGTTGGAAGACAAAACCTGTATTTTTTTAAATTCATGGAAACAGTAATTTTTAAGAGCAATTTGAGTGCTAATGAAGATTAAAACATTGCAGTCAGAAGTTAGGGTGAGTTTTGCTTTTTAACAGTTTATTAATCTTTTCACAAACTACTATAGCCTTAGTTACATTGCCCATGATTGCAGTCTGCATTATGACTAAGCACACAAAAATCCTTACCTTAGGATCACTCTCTGCATCTTCCTCTTCTTCTCCCTCCTCTTCCCCCTCCAACTCCTATGACAAAATAGAGATAAACTAACAGAAATTAAAACAGGTTAAAAGTGCAACTTTTTGTAATGGAGAAAAAACAAAAAAGCAAATGATATTTCCACTGTATTCCAGAGTGTTTCAGATGTCAACATTAAAACTACTTGGGCTGACTTAAAAGAATGCAGCATCTTCAAAATCTTAAAGCAAAATCTTTAGAAGAAGATTTAAAACATATATTTAAAAGATTTAGCATGGCTTAAGGCAACCTTCCTACATAAGTTGCTGCAGTCTCCCAGAATTTTTAACTTCTACCTGACGTATTATTTGGAATTTTACTGTTCCAGTAGTAAGTATATACATGTATAATTTTGTTCTTTATTTTGACCTCCTTCCAAAGAGTCTCTGCTTATTTGGATTACTGTGGACAGCTTATGCACTCCTGTACAGGATTTTGGAGTACTTTCACACTCCGTTTTACACACACCTATAGCCAAGTAGTAACATCTGGCACTGAAAACAGATTAAGATACATGTACACTTATAACAAGACCCAGCTAAAAAAATATTAATAAGAAAATGTCCATATTGCAAGTTGTAAAGAGAGAAAGAGAGCGCAGGCTGAAGGCTGCCAGCTCACATCAGACCACCAGCTCACTAATGTACTCTGCTATGGTGAACTTGATGACAGTCAGGTACGCACCTTTAAACAATTAGCAAGAACACCACAGTAAAAGCAGTAAAATAAGAATATAATTATCTGTAAAGGATATTAGTTCATTTAAGTGTGGTATTATTTAATGGTTTTGTGCAAATCCTTTCACAGTATGTTTGTATTCATACAAAACTACTGTAAACGGACCAGAGCTCTTGATATACTAGAAATTCCGGCCTGAGTTAAGCTTTTATCCTGAGCAGTTGCGCACTCTCCCTTTACTTGACATTTAGCAAGGCCCAATCTTCAAGCTTACGACAACTAAAAGCTGACATCCGAATTCCACTACTGTCTAAGTAACAGATATTATTTTAAAATAAGACTGGTATCATGTAGCACTCAAGAAATAAAAGCTCATCTTTAGTTTCTGATTCATGTTAGAAAGCAGCTTTCAAAACACTAGAAAAAAAAAAGGGTAAGTGTTCTCACAGAAAGAACCTTTGTTAAGAGGAAAAACAGCCTTAAATTTTGTAAGTCTGGAGTGCTGAACTTTTGGGAAGTAGTATCATACAAGAGCATCTATGAACAACTATTTTCTGCTCCATATAGGACTATTTCTGGAACGTAGTAGGTAATTAATTATCTATAAAAGATACAATGTGCATCTCACCTCCTCTTCACCTTCTTCTCCTTCTTCAAACTGAAAAACAAACCCAAGGTTTTATTAGCTCTGCTAATATTCATATAAAATCTTCTGAAGTAATAGATGTAGCATATTCAAACACAGTTACTGAAACTAAGCCCCTTCCAGAAGCAGAGATTTAACAATTCATAGCAAGTTAAATAATTATTTCGTGTTCCTAAGTAACAGGAATCTATTCAAGTTTTTTGTTAGTCTCATATAAGTAATACATTATAGTAGCCTGATTAGAGAAGAAGAATGTTTCTCTCTACATGGTGACTAATAAACAAAATCGCTGATAGCATACATACGTTATCATCATCCTCTATAGCTTCCCCGGTGAAATAAAGCACAGCACGAGGGACTATCCTTTCACGGAAGAAGTGGCCGATTTCAAAATCTGCTGCTAAAGTAAATTCTGAATCTTCATCCTGTAAAGGAAGTCAGTTTGATTTTTCTCCTAAAAATGTGATGTGCTACAGAGGAGCGAACAAAAGTATTTCAAATTTACAGGTTTGAGAAACATCACATTATCATCAACATCAACGTTCAGGTCATGTGTACTTTTAGTATACTTAGATTTGTAACAATAGAAGTCTAAATCCAGATTTGCAAAACTAAGATTTATTTTTAAAGTTTCCTACTTCCTACATACAGGCTACTGGCCTGCTGAAACACCTTCTATTAAAAAGGCTCATATAGAATTTCTTAGTTCTGACACCTGACATTACAGAATTGTTCAGAATGCTTCAGGTTATTTTCTCTACTATAGCATGGTGGTATCTCTTTTTTAAAAAAATCAATGATGTCTTCCCAACAGTGATCATTATAGATGCACTGGATCAGCAAGACATGCAGCAGCAAAATGTCAGTGGATTACTTGAAGTCAACAGTACATTTTATTTTATCAAGATGAAGCTCAGCTTTGGTAAAAGCAAGAATAACAATAAAAATACAAAGTACTTAAAGAACACAAATAGTCACTAAAGAAACATTTAGCAAAAAAGATATGGCAAAGAGCAATCAAGCAATTTCAGAAGGGTAAACTTACCAATGACTCTCCGTCACCAGATACTGCAAAAAGAAAACATAGTAAATTTAAGAAAAGTTTGTGAAGTCTAGCCCACCTCTATATTGAAGATGACACAACACAGTATAAAGACCTTCTCATACCAGAGAATACTAGGGTTATGAAATCTTCAGAAGCAAACTATTAAACCTTTAAAGACCATTCATATTCACCCTAAATTAAACCCACAAAAATTGCACTTGCAAGAATTTTGTGCTGTAGTAAGAGCATCAAAGCTGCCATTTTGATGTCAGAGATTTTTGCACAGGAAATACTTTTTCTACAAAGATGGGTTCAGAAGACATGTAGATCACATTTCTCCCCTCAGAGATCAACACATTTTGTTTCTATATTAATGCTGTAATTACAGTAACTTTATTTTGCTAGAGCACTATGAACCCGTTCCTCTCCCCACACACAGATGCTACCAAGTAGATTAACATTTTATCATGAATTTGCAATTGTTGAGAAGAGACCTGGTACTATAACCAGTAAGGAACAGGGTGGGGTTTATTTTGGTTTGTTAAAAAACAAAGCAAAAAAACCAAAATATCCCCAACACCAAAACCAACACCACCACCAACAACCCCAACCAAAACCAGATTTCCCTCCTCTACTCGGGTGCCATGGTACTGTGATCCTACTGTGAAATGGATAACTTGGCCCAGTCTGTTCAAGATGAAAACGCAAGTATCAACAGCCAGCAGATGTTACAGTCTTATCTTTCTTATACAGCTACCTCCAGAGTATGTCCTTTAAATATTTTTTAAAAATGATATAAAACCATCACGAGGCAAAAAAATCTCCATTCCTTTCTGAAACAAGCTACTTTAACAACAAAAAAATAATAAAGTTGTGTAACTTGAAGGGTATTTCTGTACCAAACTCCAACTTCAGAAATACTTATCACTTGTTTCCTGTCCCCATACACATGGGATTTGCAGTGGTATTTAGAAGGGACAGGTAGTACATACAAGAACTGATGTCCATTTTGTTTAATACGTCTCTGAAACCTGCAAAGTAAACTGCTTCTTCCATCCATGTTTAAAAAAAAAAAAAAGTACAATGGGAGATCTAGCAAGAAGAAATAATGGTTTTGAAGAAACCACAAGAAGCTTCATCACTTAACACAAAGGTTTAAATGAAACCAATAAGCTGTAACTTAACCAGCACTGGAAGAGATTTCTTTTGCCTGTTAAAAATCTGAAATTGATGCATGGAGCCATCCTGTGGTAAAAAGAGTCAACTTCTTTAGCAGATTCTTCTACATGAGGCTCTTCCCATACTGTGAGTCCTGTTTACACAGCACACCTAATGGCCAAATTCGACAGAATAATGTCAGGATGAAATTATTCATTTGGATGGGCTGCAGTTTGGTTTCTTCCTCTAGTAAGAAGAAAGTATACAATGCAGCAGCATAAATAGTGTATAGGTTTAAGCTGTACAAATACAAATACATATAAATATAAGTAACACACAACATATTTTAAGAATTCTCGATTTCCAAGCTTACCCTTTATTGGGCTGAAGAAGTTGAAAAAAGAATCATTAGGTACTTGTTTAGTAATTGTCCGAACTGTGCCTCGACCCTTGTGTTTCTGTTTTTTCTTGATTGTTTTAACTGTAACATTTTTTCCTTTCTTCCAGTCAATAGTACACCTAGAGGCAACACGTGGGAAACAGCATTTTAACACAAGACGTCAGTGAAAATAAGGAACGGAGCATTACAGCAACAAACATCAAGGCAAGGATGGCTTATTATCTAAAGCTAGTTTTACCCACACTGGCAACTTAACCTACTTGACAAGATGTCAAGTAGCCTTACCCTTTTGCTAGAGACTATGCAAATGTTGGACATATCAAATACTACCCTAAATGAAAAAGCTAAATAGTTTGTCTTCTCAGAGTAATCACTGCCCCCACCCATATTTTAATACCTTTTTGCCCCTAAAGTTTTGTAACTGAGGACATAATTAAGCAATTAAAAAAAAAACTCCAGTTGAGAATTGTTCTTCCAACAGTCAGATCAGTAGAAAACAATGTTATGTCCTCTCACTACAGGTCAAGGCAGTATCCAGTTACCCTAAAAATAAACACACGAAGAATAGCCAGGGAGAGGCACATTTTAGCTCTGCAAAGAACAGTGCTGAGACTGACTTGGCAGTCAAGTACAGCAAGCTAGAAAGAGATTACTTTTCAGTTCCTTTCTGCTACTGTGCAAACTAACACTTACCTCAATTAAGAGTCTCTCCATCCACCTATAGTTATACCCAAAACTGCACATGGCAAAGAATAAGTGGTAAACACAGCTAGCTCTCTAATGGAAATAAATGTCACAGTAACCCTGAAGTGCCTCAAAATACCTTCTCCTATAGATAAATGGTCAAAGTCAACAATCTCATAGTTGTATGAAGTCACAGAAAAATGTTTTCCTGCTCTACTTTAGTACCTAAAACCTTCATTAGGAAACATGAACTGAAATCAAAGTTTTGACATACCAGCAATTTTAAGAAGAGATTCCTCCTCTCTAAGACTTAAATAGAAAACATTTTGCTGGAATTAACTAAAGTTTTCTTCAAAATGGACTAGCCTTTTACTTTCACTCAACATGCAAGTAGACATTTTGCCTCACTGCAGGTGAATACTCTATTCAAAGGCTAACATGTAGCACTAAAGGCAGGTTTTGAGGTTGTCAGGGTACCTTCAAGAAAGCAAGTACGTGACATTCCCCAAGTGTTAATTTAAAAAGAAAAAACAACACAAACCAAGCAACAACAAAAAAATCAAAACCAAACTACAAAAAAGAAAACCAACAAACCAACACCCTCCCACCAAAACATAAAACCCCATTCTTGAAGGAGAAGGGGAAAAAAAAAAAAACCCAAACCAAAAACCCACACACCACACCAAGGAAGCTAAGAAAAATAAGGTACAATAAGGTGCTCTGGTGTGGCACTGAAGATTGGTTACAGAGCAGAGAGTGGGTTAGGTTAGATAGAATGATCTTTTACCCGAAGAAGTCTAACATGGTGTCCAACTCACTAGACTTCCAGAACAGAGATGAGAATTCACTATCCCACAGTCTGTTTCTGAAACATTTTGCCAAAAAAATTTCTGCATTCTGAGTTCACTTGGAAGTACACAGCCACAAATGCCAGAAATAAATAGCATGGCCAGTATGTTCCAGCCTCAAAACAAGCTGAAAGAACAGATCACGCATATGACCAGTTCCTGCCAGATTCAAAAGTACTGCTGGAATAAAAATTGCTGAGGAGATGAGCAAGAGTCCAAGACAGTTTAAGGCTACTTATTAGACTGAGGATGGGAGAGTGGTGTGTGTCTATGAAATGTAACAATTAAAATGCATTTACCTAATTATCTGGAAGTAAAAGGCTTGTTACATCATTAACAATCTATTAAATTTGAAAGGTGTAAGATTACAAATGCATACTACATTAAAATGTAGTATCTGTATATATGTATCTGTTACTTCTGCATGCTGAGCCTAAGGTCATCATCATCATAACCCCTACAAACATTCCCAGTTTTTAAGTCAGCAAAAGCTTTAGTTTATCTTCATTAATCGTTGTCACAGTAAGAGAAAACAGCATTTGGATAATATGGATTATTACTTTAGAAAGTTGAGTTTCAAGTTTTCCTTACCCCTCACAATCAACTATTTCAGGTCCTTCAAATGAAAAGGGATCTGTCTTGTCTGGCTCTGACTTCATCTTGTATGTTTTTGTCAGGACTGAATTAGAAAAGTAGTCGTTGGGCCCAAAGTGGAACTCTAATGAGAAAGACTGGAAAAGAGTTTCATTATAGTTCTACGTTACCACTGCTTTTATCTCTGAAATAGTGCATCAGTAGAATTACCTTAAATCAAACTCTGAATACAGGAAAATAAGTAAGAACTTGATGGCAAATGTATCTTTCAAAGTACACCAGAAGCAGGAAATGAAGAATGTTCAATTCTGAACGCACAAGAAGCTAGAACAAACTTGGGTAATTTTAACATTCAAATTATAATCAGGTAATCTACTACATTTCATTCACCTTATATATAGAATTGCTGTCTTAAAAGCAACTATAGAAATAAGCACACTGAAAAGCGTTGGTTTAGTTTTCTATGGAAGCCTAGTCATCACCTCTGTTTTAACAGAACACAGCCCAAAGCAGGTGTTTCTGCTTACTTTTGGGTTCACCCTTCCACTGGCAGATGAAAATCATTTGCAGAAATTCAGTTTCTTATATGGGGAACAGAAGGCTCCACTTACGGAAAACCACAGCATACACAATATACGGATTTTCAAATCTGAAAAGCTTTCAAAAACCAATTGCACAATGCTATATATGCCCACTGCACACTCAGTATCAACTATGAACCATTTAGAAGGAGAACAAAATTCAAACTGCCTTGGAACAGGGGAAACAGGTTTTCAGCAGCATTGCTTTAGTTATTTGAAGGATGAAAAAGTCTCCCTAGGCAGGTCAGTTCAACAACACAGAATGGCTGAAAGTCAAAATCCCCAACATCACCATATCTACTGCACAGCCACAGCGTGCATAACAGTTACCTTAAATATTTTATTTACTACCCCAGCAATATGTTGTCAGAGCCAGACTTAGTACACATGTAAAATAGATTGGTAATGGCCAAAAACACTAGCCTTTCAGACCATGTGTTACATAGCTCATGGATATACCTCCCCAGGCACTCTTCAGACTCCGACCAGAAAACGGTCTGTTATTACTCAAGTCTGTTGTGGCGTCCCCTCTTTTTAAACATCCACCATGTGCAGACAGAATAAATAACTCTGGGGACAGCAGCCTCTTCATCAAAGACATTTATCCCTCACTCATCTCCCAAAAGCCCCGTATTCTTTCCACACAATCTCCTTTCTATGACCACATGGATCTCCTCATGTGACAAGTCTGGAAAGATAGCAGTCAAGGAGCGATGGGGACTGGCGGCAACAGCAGCCTTCCCAATTCACATGCTCACAGTTTCAGAAAGGAAGCCACTGGGAACCAGATGTGTAGTGGAATATCTGTATTGGCTTCACATAGCCTATTTCAGCTTCACTTCCTTCCGTTTTAAAGTAATTCAGGGTAGCCAGTACGGTTTAGAGGTTGTCTTCAGCTAAGGCAAGCTTCTCTGGCAAACATGCTCAGCGGATAAGTTACAAACTTAGCTTATCCACTACCAGTGACTAACATTCATGCCCAAACACAAACTGTCACTGGGGTTATAAATAGGTAGCCAGTGGCATCACTTAACATGCAGGATCCCAAGGACTAGGAAGACAAAACTATCTGCAGAGACTGCATTTCAGTATTTCATTCCATACCTGCTAATTAGGAGACAATAATAAGAGGCTTCAAGTTTCACATACTACTTGAAGAGTTGCAATAACCTTTCCAGTAGTCTTTATTTGGATATCTCTGCTTTTGATATCAGCTTACATGTATTTCTAGGTTTCCCCTGTAGTACAAGATGTTCTCATGAAGTTCAAAAAAAAGACAAGTAGGTAGCTTAAAATAAGGAAGTTAAGTCTGACCCAGACATGTCACCCAGGTCTGAATATGCTAGGTAAGGATACCAATGTCCAAATAGATGTGTTATGCAAGTACGAATTTTATTTATACAAACATATGCAAGTTTATTCACTTGATTATAAATAAATAAAAGCAAATAGTAAGGCAATCTCTTATGCTTCATGCAGATAAAGTTTATATATACAGGCTATAGCACACAAAACTTTGTAAGCACCATTACTGTAGCCAGATAAATCTACTTTTGGAGGACAGTAACTACAGTTAATCACTTTGGGTCAATGGTAAATCAGAAAATTATGATCACCTACTTCTTTTAGTGGCAAAACCCAGCAAAAAAAAAAATCCCCAGCAGAATTAGTTTATTTACTACACACCAGTTATGTGAGCTTTCACAGTACAGAGCTATCACTGCTGCAACAATTTTCAATAGCCAGAGAATTTCAGACAAGCCAGCCACTGACAACTGGACAACAGGTTTCACTAAAGCAGTTAGGAATGCATCCTTTTGTCTCCAAATACAGAAGGGACATGGAATTTGTCAGCCTTCCACTATTGGATTTCATGTAGCACTGGAATGGAACCTATTCACAGAAATATGCTGTCAAGAGGTTACGAACAGTGCAAGACAATATAAATTCATTAGTGTTTTAAGAGCAGTTTTTCAACTTAAGGTACTGTAAAACAAAGCTGAATGAGAACACAAACATGCTATAGGCAAAAACAACTATTCCCAAATCATCCAAATGCCACTGAATAGATAAGCTTCAAGATAAAAAAACCAAAACAAATGAAACACCAGCTTCTTAGATGACTTTACTTTGTGCTTAAACAATTCGTTTTCTTCATAAAATTCATATCCCCCTCCTTCAGCCATAGCAATATTTAGGAACTTAATTCCCAATCTTTCCTCTGTCCATACTACTTCCCTGGGCTATCATCAGCTCAAGTTCTTTGGTACTAATAGGAGAAAGATGAGGACTGAAAAATAACAAACCTTGCTTCAGCTGTTTTAACCTTTAAAATGTATTTTCAGAGAGTCCTTCCATCTTTCTTATGCAAATCTTCAATGAAACATTTCTTGCATTTATTTTAGACTTTGTCAGAAGACTACAACTCAGTAACACAAAACAAAAAACACCAAATGGAGGACAAAAGGCAAAAGGATGATGCTTAAAAAAAGGATCCTTCTTCCTGCCTCGCCCTCAAAAGGAGTTCAAGGAATAAGTATAGTCTGCATGAATTAAGTAAGCAACAGAACAACTTTTCAACAAAGACAGTATCTGTTTCTGTACACTGAACTTAAACAAGAAAACAATTTCTGAAAAAACGCAAAGTTGTACTTTAAAAGTTGCTCGTTAGACACACTTTTAAAAATATCTATTAATTTTTCTACCCTTTTCAACAGGCACAGTATCCATCATCTTGGTTTTTGATTAATATTACGAAGTCACATCTCTTCTTTTGTTGAAATATTTGATATAGTAAGTAGCACCCAGATTTTTTTCCCCACAATTCATTTTCAAGTGAACCAAAAGCAGCCATGCAATTTTCTTACTAAGAATAGCTAATTTGGAATTTGAGAGAGAAAAAGAAAGTGAAAACAAGAGAGAATTGAGACAGAACTGAAATCTAGAAAGCACAATGATGTCAGACATATTCAGGCTAAGGACAAAAGATCACAGGGTCAGGAAAGCTGAAGATAAATCTTTAACAGGCAAAGCATGAAGATATTAGCCTAAAAAGAAAATCTTCACATACACTCCAGCTGAAGAGAATGGAATTAAAGTTTTGAAACGCTGTTCACTTCATTACTACAATCTTTATGAGAAACAGAAAACTCACCATAGGCTGTCCGGGTTCAGAAAACTTCACTTTAATATCCTGCAGATGTTTCAAGATTGGTTCATCATATTCCTAAAAATTAAAAAAAAAAAGAAAAAAATTCCTCTTCAGCAGGCAATATTTAGAAGAAACAAAATTTTAACCTAGTCTGCTTGTTCAACCTGTTCTTAAGAGAGAACCAAACCTTGTAATTATTCAACAGTTTCAGCTAAAGTTCAGATTTGGATCCAAATTTATTGATCACAGTTCCAAATACCACATGCAAAATTCTCAATTGTTAGGCCCTGTGTTCAGTAAATAAAGCTGCTACAATACTAGGCTACATGACCAGTAACAAAAATAAAATAACTTCATTCATGTTATTTATTGCTGGTGAGATTCATAGAAAGACAGGCTTCAGGAAGGTCTTCTTTAACAGCATTAAAAACAATTGATATAACTGAGAGCAAAACTACATAAGCCATTTAACACAAATTCAACCAATCCATGGGTATGCTTGTAATATCCTGTATTACAAGCATATAATACAAAAAAATCCTTTATGGACTAAACAACAAAACTATAGGGAAACAGCTGTTGTAAGCAGTACATAAGCTTGCTTTTTAGTATCTACAAAGGTTGTTACAAGATCATTTCTTCAACAATCAAACATTTGAGTTTTCTTCAAAACTCAAACAGTGTTTAGCAGTTTGAGTCGGATGTCCTATTTGTCTATCACAAGCCTTTCAAGCATCTTCAGGAATAATATTAAGAATTCTGAAGACTCGAAGATTTGGTCTCTCCCACACATCCCACAAACAGTCACTATTAATTGGAAAAAGTAGCAATTCCTTTAACACATCAGAAGCTAATCCTTTCAGGTGAGAAACTTACTTGTACTAATTCACTTAGCATATCTACATTCCTAAAGATAGTAAACCAGAAGTCTGGAATTCCTTTGACATTTGTCTCTTCTCCTTCTGCTTTTTCCTCTATTACCACTACATTTTTCAGGTCTCCCTGTGAAACAAATACAGAAACATTTAAGAAATGAAACCAAAGTTTCTAAATATATTTCATAAACAGAGGTAGATGTACAAAACATTTCCCATCTCTGAAGCTGTGTTTAAGGAACATTTAAAATTTACACTTCTTTTCCTCACTAAATGAGGTTAAGAGACACAGGATTTATTCATGCAACTAAACATATATACATTTAATTCAGATTTACATTCAACTTATTTGGAATTCCTCTGTACAAAGACTGACTGGACTGACAATTCCGCTGACTTGACAAATAGAAATAATAAAAAACTTACTTCTATCTTTCTACAAATAGAAAAAACAAACACATTTTCGGTTTTCTAGTCATCTCCCTGCTGTAGCTTCATGTGCCATTTAAAGTGTTTCATTTTAAAATGTCAAATTTAACTTTGCTCTCCGAAATACTGTTTTAGCTTCCCAATTTTGCAGAATACTTGGTAGAGTTGGTTTTCATGGTTATTTCATTATTACATTGTCTTCAATTATTAATCTTTTGTGCTAAAAGATTCCCTATGCAAAACTGATGTCAAATGTTATAAAAACAGAATGACTAAGTCACTTCTCCATCAAAAAAACCAGGAAATTTGCAGTCTGAATTAGTTGTATTGCACCTTTCCTTTTACACCACTAGGTAGCAGCAAATCTTCCAAAAGATCTTCCAAACAGCAGCTACTTGGGTTATGAATAGCCAAGTATGAAGCTGCAGTTTACTTGCCATCTAGACATGTTTCTCATCTAAAATTGCATGGAATATGGCCCTGTCAATGTTCTGTTTACGCAAAGCCTAACAAACCTTTCTTGCTTATGCACAGAGTACTGCGTCACACCAAATCTCATGAAATCAGTAAAAACAGAACAATTCATTTTGTATACAGAAGTGTCCAAAGGAAAGGTGGGCCAAGGAAAAAATGCAAAGAAAATCTGACAGAATGGGAAATACAGCCTTATAAGTAGGTCGCTTCTCCAAGAAAAAGAAGCAAGCCATGAGTATACACCTCCAAAAATGATGACAGGAGAAAAAAAGGCAGCCTACAGATCTTATTATCCCTCCCTAAATCTAGATAGCTCCTACTCAATAGACAAGTAGTAATCCACTACCCAGCACATATTTTATTAGGTAAATTCCATTTTATGACTAGGTGACATTTGTGTATCTAACCTGTATTTATGAAAATGAAAGCTAGTTATGTCCCCCAAAGTAAAAAGGGCAGGCAGACAAACAGCCAGCCTTTTATTATCTTGGGGTATCATGTAGCACTGGAATGGAACCCATTATCAGAAAGATACTGTTAAGAGGTTACGAACAGTGCGAACAAAGGCAAGTTACAAACGTGAAAAAAGGCTAAACTAACTTTAAAAGCTTTCACTGGGTGTAACTCAATAACACAATTCATCACAATAACACATTACCAATAAAATATTTTAATTTCCCGAAGATGAGTCTTTCAATGGAAAACACTGTACAGGAATAAATTCTGAAAGATCCAGTTTATCTGTACTTCATTTCCCAACTTGTACTCACAGCTAGTTTTTCTTCTTCCTCATTTTCACTGTGCCATTCTGATTCTGCATCTGTGGGTTCAGCTTCCCCATTAATAAACTCTCTCCTCTGTGTTCAAAAAATCAAGAATGTAATTGAAGATGTAAAATTACATACAAGCAAACAGAACTGACTCATCTAGAAGGAGACAAAGATTACATACATAGTCTTCCCACCTTATCAAAAAGAGGTTGATAGAGTGCTGCATATTTTCTCTCTAAATCGTGTACTTCTTCATAGAATTTAGCTTCTATATGGGCACATTTCACCTGGAGCTGTTTCAAGGCATCGATTCTTCTTTTCACTGCTTTTGGTAAGCTAAAACCCAAACAACTCTTTTAAGGTTAAAAGTTAGTTGCCTCAGCATTATTCAATATATCACTGTGAAATTAACTTTTTCTTTAAAAATTGCTTTTAGTTTTAAGCAGCCTATGTCAAACACATATTTCTTCAAAACCTATTTCAAAAAGTTCAAGGACTCCTCTCCCATCCAAGTTGAGAACAGTGGTGTTATCTTCTGTTCCGTGAGGCCAACGCCCCAGGGATCTGAAATTAATACCTTTGTTTACACCTAAACTTTGAGACTAGAGTTGTATGGATCCATCCATGAAAAATAAGAACTGTGCATTCTACGGGGGGGGGGGTGGGGTTTGATTCACCAGTGATACTCAGAAAAGTACACACTTAAATCATTAAGCATTTATACACAGTCAGGTAAAAAACTTTTTATAGCATTTATAATTATTTTTAAAAGAGGTCTACCAGATATTCTTACTAAAAAAATAAAAGCACAAATATCTGCTAAAGGCAAATTTTTAAAGTTTAAGCCTATGCTACAATTAACATAAAACTAAGCTTCAAACTAAGGATTTACAAGTCCTGAACTTTCCACTACATCCTGGACAGCAATCTTATAGAAATAATCAGTCAATGCAGCGCACTTTGACAGAGTAAGGGTCACAGAAGGAAACTAAAGGGAGACAAGGGGACTTGTTTCTAACCAAAATAATAGCCAAGGAAAATACTGAACTGCACAAAATTTTGTTTGCAATTTGTGTAAACTAAAACTTGACTCTTCCTTCCAGAAGCAGGCCACTATGAATCACAATTTAAGTCAACCATTTTTCTTAGTGAATCACTTGTTCCAGCTTCCTACCTTAATTACACAGTAATAACATCCTATTATGCTTTCAGTCTTCCAAGACTTTTATTATGCCCTGTACTTACGTTTCAATGTAACTTGAAGGAGTAAGAGCCGTGTTGTCAAGACGTTCCTGTAGAGCTGCCAGGACCTGTGGATTTTGCATTACTTGGTCTGCTAGCTTTTCTATGAAGAGAGAAACCCACTTTTAGAATAAATTTGAATATATTTATAGTGCTTTTGTCATACTGTGTGTCTTACAGAAGTCAAAGTAAAAATACTCACTATTTTCCAGACGTCAAATAGCACTGCTATAGTTAACTAATAACTCAAGCAAAATTACTTCAGGATCAGGTTTCAGAAAGACAAAGTAGATAATGACAGAAAACGCACCTTTCTCTTTGCAAATATATCAAATCTTTGCTTTTAGAAGCAAGTGTTACAGTGACGACATAAGCAAGTTTCCTGCCTTCTCTTCTATGTAAGGCAATGCAAAATAGGAGTTTCTCTATCCTCCCTCTAGACTAGCTGCAGCTCATAAGCCACGTATAAATTTGGAAGAGAAGAAACACTGACATTTGTAAAAGTGTTTTTCAGTTAGTCTGACTCCTGAAAAAAAGCTGACAAACATTTTGTGTTTTCTACAATAAAGCAGCATAGCACTATCATCATTTAATTGACAACTGCTAATTTTTTACATCAAGATATTTTTACAATCTGTAAGACTCCTCAGTCATCATAATAGTTCACAAAAGACTATTTTTACAGGAGATCAGAATTAACATGCTTCTGGTTAAGAGTTAAAAATCCTTACAAAAACCACACAGGTGATCATAGTGGAAAGACATCTGCTTTTCAAGTTTTATATTCTTTTATATTGCTCTTCTCTCTAGACATTTAAAAAAATAAAACTGCATAGTGCACACTAACTTGATGAAGCTTTCATATAAGTGAGTTTGTGTGTTGTATTTTGTTTGGTTTTGTTGTTTGTTTGGGGGGGGTTGGTGGGTTGTTTTTTTGTAATCCACCTTGACTGTAAGAATTATTCAATGGCATCTACCAGTTTACATGTGACTTCCAATTGCCGGTCACCAAGGCTTTCTTAAAAAATAAGAAACAAATAAGTGAGACCCAAAGAACATTCAGTGACCACATATGTGAAAGATATTTCACTATAACTTACAAATTTGAGCATTCAAGTTAACAATAATGGAACTGCAGCTTTTCTGCACGCAGCAGTATTAATTTGAAAAGCATTATTCAGCAGTCATCTGTAGCCCTTCCAAAAGAATAATAAAAGCTCAGAAGGACATATTACAAAGATGCATTTTCCTACAAACAAGATAGTAAAGAACTAGCACACATCCAGGACTGGACATTTTAAGAAGTATGCTGATAAAGATTACATGTTGTTAAAAGCTAGTCTATACAGGCCTTATTGCAGGTGTCTAGTGTATGTATTTCATGCAGTAGCAAAGCACCATACTCATATGCAAAAATATTTTCACCATTACAGAAATATAGCCTTTATTTTGCTCTTGGCTGCAATAAACAGGGAAAACACCAAAAAGTGAACAGTTAGCAGAGAAATCATTGCTTTGCTTTCAATAGTGAACACATCTGTAGTTTTGACTGTAAAGGTTTTGGAACTGTAGATAAAGAAGCTTTAATACACAAGACAATAGACTTATTCCACCTCTGTAACATTAGCTACTACTATTTTATTTCTTACCTTTTTTGTCACTTGCATTTTTAGCAGCCTCCACAGAATCTGAAGCAGTATCTTCTGTTTTACTAGAACAATTGAAAATGCAACATACTAAAAAAGGCATCACTTTATAAAATGTTAACATTTAAGAACAAAAGTATTCTGAATTTTCAGTGTTTACTACAGAACAAGTATGCCACTAAAAGACATATATCTTCAAGCCTCTCAAAACTTAGAAATCTGGATATGAAACTAGTTCTCCTAAGATGAACAGGATGCAAAGGAAAGGCAAAAAAAATAATCCTCAAAGCCCCCCAAAATCAAAACAAAGCAGAAAAATCCCATGCCAAAAGAAACCAACATATAAATTAATCTCATTAAGTGAATGGCTGGCCTTTCATCTGTACTGGGTCACACTGGACAGGAAAATGTTACTACTCACAAATGAAATTACAATAAACCCTTTTAGCCTAAGTGATGAAGACAAACATGAGAAAGGATACAGGTAAGAAAGGAAGATAAACAAGGTTAAAGCTCTTTGTTTCAAATTTCTCTATCAAGTTGCTTTGAGTAATAGCATTGCTTCTACTCTAAAAAGAGATGCCCCTGTCCTCTCCATCTCCCTGCCACAATGCATTCTTCCAGCACACTTCCTATGCTGGAGAAAGAGAGGGCCCAGAATGAGTCACAGCCAGCAAGCATTCCCTGTATTCCCTGCCAGTTTATAGGTTGCAAAATACAGATTGGGTATTGCTGAAATTAACCCTATCTCGTATACAAAAGGAGAAAAGATATCACATATGCAAATGGGCATTATTAGTTACAGGATAGACTAGCTTATCCAGCTTACCCTGGTGCACTGCAAGCCTTGAAAGACCAGCATCACGTACATATTTCTAACAGTTTAACACTTAGTTGTTCCAAAAATGCTATAAAAAATTGAATAAAACAGTGCCTTTTGCATGCTTTAATCATATAGATCAGAGAAACACCAAGGACCACTGTTCTCTTCAAGTCTTTAAAACATTTAAATATGAACACTGAAAACTGAATCAAGAGAACACAAGTCATGTTAACGCAAGAACAAAGTAAAAATAATTCTGTATCCAATATACTACATTCTCAGCTTCTCCTGTATTAAATAAGCATTTTGTCCTTGCTGTAAGGAAACACAGTCTAGTTAGACAAAATATTACCGTTTTATTCTTATCCAAGTTGGGTAATCCATTTTTCATAGGTAAAGAAGCATAAACACTTCTCCACAGAAGACCAGATATACAGTCAACTCTAACTACCTTGATTTAATTTCAAGAAAACAGTCCAACATACCTGTTATCTGCCATCTGTGTGCCCGTATCCACCTGCAAATTGAAATACAGTGTTTAAAAATACTTCAATGGTAATTTGTTTACCTCAATAGAAGATGAGGATAGAGCAGGTCATTGTTTAAAACCTCAATATAAATTAACAGTTGCTGGTTTTGCTAAGAAATTCATTATGCATCATCTTTTGCAGTAAACTGAATAGCTCCTGTAATACAAACCAGAACTTGCTCATAGTTTCTAAACAGCCTGTTAGGTGCTTTCATTTAACCTTCTTTTAACTTTTTTTTTTTCTGTTAAATATTCCAAATGTTAATCCATTTCTACCAGACAGTAAGTCTTCGGTCTGAAGACATGCATCACAGTTTCTTAGACTAGCTCTGCATTCTGTTAAAAAAGAGTACCAAGCCAAAGAGGAAGATAAAAATATATTACTTTCTAATTCCTAGACAGTATCACAGTAAATAAGGAAGTTTTAATCCCTGCATATACCATATTACTATGTCCAATCTGAAAACAACGAAAATTCAACAACTTCAGGATCTTTCAACAACTTTCTTACGCCACCTGAGCAGAAAAATATGTCTCATTTATCTGACTAATCAGGGTTATTTTTGCAAATTGCTGCTTCTGATGCACTACTGAATGACAACCTAGAACTGCTGCTAGATAAAGGGAAGCAAAACACTGAAGGCAAGAAAATTTCCAAGAGAAAGGTTTTAACAGCAGCTACAAAGGCAGAATCCCCTACATAAAGAATTGCCTTGAATTTACTTATTGGGAGCAAGAAAACAAAGAGAGAAGTCTTGATACTAGCAATGATCAGAATCAAGTTTAACACAGCTACTGTAGCCCCCAAGATCTAAATTAGCTCTCCTGAGAAACCAGAAGGAGCCAGATTGCCTAACTTATTTTGCTGTTACTTTCTTACTGGGGTGAAATATGCAACCCTGTACATCTATTTTAGTAATACAGGTCAGGTTTTTTGTTTTCCCAATTCTAAACAGTTCACCACAAATCCAAGTAATTGCTACATACCATACAGAAACATAGGTGATATTTTCCACTACCAAGCTTTCAAGAATGTTAGACTGCAAATAAAATTTAGAATAAAAAGTACTTTCCATCATTCACGAGAGTCAACAGGTCTGATTTCTCAGATTCTATAAAGGCAAAGCAGGCTGGCTTTAGCCCAGCTTCCAATACACAGCTACCAGAGAACCACGTAAGTGCTAATGACATCTTGAGCAACAGCCAGAGCAGAGGGCCCAGAGATTGCATCCACTCTCCCATTTGAAAAATGCTGATTCCTGCTCTAAGCTAGAAAAGCAGCACTTTAACAGCCACGAAAATAGAGTTGAAAAGCTTTGTTCATTTACAAAACTACTAAGAGTATATACTTTAGATTACTCCACAGGAAGTAAAGCTGTTTAACCAAAAAAGCACATGAACCCACCCTATAGATAGAGTCCAGGAAAAACAAAGGGGGCTTCTTGTAGACTAGGTCTATTTCAGCAGCCCAGGCATATTTATTTGCAAACACTTATTCTTTCCTTAAATATAACATGAGAAAGTGGCAATGCCAGCAAGGATCCGCTAGAGCATAACAGAATTTTACTATCTTACAGCTGAAGAAATAAATGACCATACACAAGTCTGTCCTTCCACAGAGACAGAAGGCATTAAAAAAAAAAAAAAGACACAATTAAAAGGTAAGACATAGCAAAGTGACCCAATATCAGAGTTCAGCCAACAAGTTATATGATCCTACTCACTATTTGAGGAAGCAATAGTAAGCAACTAAAAATGCAGACTCGCATTACTTAAAAATTAGCCTTGAAGACTCGTCTCTTCCAACCTATGCCCAGTGACAGAGGTAATGGAAAAAATCTACCCCACATACAAATTCTTCTGCTCAGTTGTTTGTGCTGTATTTCCTGCAGGGAATTACTTCTCAACCCTGCTGAGGGAAGACAAGATTCTCATTCCATCCTCATTTGTGTTTGGAGAACACGGAATAAAGTTCCCATAACTCGAATAATTTTTAAATAACAGTTGAATTAATCTCCACTGGAACAGACATGAATTGGGCATGTTCTGACAAAAGCCATTCACCTAAGTAACAAGAAACAACAACAAGGCACCATTCCCTGGTGCAAATACATACTTTAAGTCTTGTTTCGCTCCTCAAGGTTGTTCCTTCGGTAACTAAAAAGTAAAAATAAGTATATACATAAATAATTAGAAGAAGCTTTCTTACAAAACAGCTTGTGATTCCCAGTTGCGTTGCAGCTATCTTCTAATGACTTAGCTGCTGCAGAGATATTAACAAAACTGTTTGGTAAAAGCTACTAAGGACAGGGGAGGGGAGAGCAAAGTGATTTTAGAGAGCCAGAGTTACATGTACACCTAGTTGAAAAACTACAATAGCAAAGCTCTGAGCCTTCATATTTATTGCCCTCGTTATTTTCCAAGCAAGTGAGCTCAGTTTACAGACAATCAAGACCTGAAAATGCTATCAGACTCCAGGCAAAGAATAGTGTAAAGTACTGTTATTATCACTACCACCACAAACAAGAGGCCAAATTAATATCGTATTTCTTCTGGACAGTTCTGTGCTTTCAAATAACTAATGCAGACATGAAGCTTTGGGGAAAGAGGGGACTATATCATCAACCACTTGTCATACAAAGTAGGCTGCTACCATTTGTCCAGCACAACTGTCACACATTAGTCACTTAAAACAGCAGGAGAACTTGAAGCATGCTAACACAGTAAAAGTTCATCATAAGGACAAGCAATACCCTGAAGGATGCAACTTCAAAAGAAAACTCTGTATATTTAATGGCAAGACATATTCATAAACACAAATGTACAGAGAATAAACATTCTCTGCTAAAAAAGCCTATGTCTTGTTGTACAAGCCTTCTAAGCAAAACTAGAATACAAAAGAGGAAACTTCTACCCACAACTGTTACTGTTTTTCGTAACTACAACAAATCAGAAGGGAAAGTTAAGACTTCCGTTTTAGAGCTGCTAGGATGCAACCCTGTGGGAAGATAAAGCACAGTAGTCTGATACTTTTTGTAAGGAAAATTAGAAGCAATAATGAAAAAAAATAGTCAAGCGAAAGAAACTCATTAACCTGTTCCACAAGACCTGAACATTAGCAATACTTCATCTCACCTTAGAAGTTTTCTTGAGGGAACACTAGTTCTTGAGGGAACACTAGTTTAGAGATGGCTTTATAAAAAAATTGCCTAGCAGTTCTAGTTTCACCTTTAACTTACATATTTGCTTCTCCACGTTTTTATTTTAAAACCTCGTAGGCAGATTACAGGTTACAGAAATAGAGTCAGACAAATCCTACAAACGTTGGTATTATATGCAATAAACAGCTGTAACAGCAGCGAAAATTTTCAACAGGCCCTTATTTAGGAGGCAGGGACTTCGAAATGAAAAACTGAACCCCCAAAATCCCACACTGCGCTAAGGGAACCCAAGATCGTGGATGAGGTCAAACGAAAGAATCCCGCCTGACCTAAGCGGCTAAGGGTTTGACTCAACGCAAGCATCGCGGGGCGAGAGAGACGGAGAAACCGTTCACCACAAACAACAGCCCTCCCACCCTCTTCCTCCCTTACTTCCCCCGGGAGGGTGGGGGAAGGGAGGGCTCACTGCCAGGCTCCCCAGGGCGGGCGAGAGCGGCCATGCCTGTGGCCGGAACCGCTCCGTCCCCGCTCCGCCGGACTAAGAACAGCGCAGACTCCCCTCTTCTCTCGGTCCAAACTTCTCAAGCCACCCTTAAAATGGTGCCTGACCGGGCCGGGCCCGCCCCTCTCCGCCAGGCGGCCCCCGCCACCGCCACCCAGCTCCACCCCGGAGTGGGCCCTAACGGCCGCCGCACGCGCGCCCCAGCCGTGCGCCGACCGTGGATGTTTCGGCCCCTCCGCTAGCCCTCGCCGTCCACCCGCTGCCCAAAGGCCAGCGGCTCCCCGCCGCAGCCCCGCCGCGCCCTCACCTGCCCGCGTCCCCTCACGCCTGCAGAGGCAGCAGCGCCAGCCGCCAGGCTCTCGCAGGCTCGCTCGGGCTGCGCCGCCGCCAAGAAAACCCCCACCAATTGGCCGAAGCGCGGGCACCTCCCTCAGCAAAGGCGCCACCGATTGGCCCCGAGGGCTCCATCGCCGCCGCGCCGCACGCGGGACATGTTGACTATCCGACGGCGCGACGCTCAGCCAATCAGAGAGCGAGCGCCGATCGCGGGGAGGGGGAGGAGGGGGCGCGCTGGGGGATGTGCGCGCGGGGCTGGCAGCGAGCAGGGAGAGCGCGTGATGCGGGGTGTGCGGGGGCAACATGGCGGTCGTCAGGCGGTGTAGGCCGC
>KZ505641.1:1902310-1925077 GCA_002844005.1 Limosa lapponica baueri | reverse complement strand
GTTTTAAAATGCAGATGTTAGCCTTTCCAGCATTCTATGTATTAATTTTCCTTTCTGTAAAAAAGAGAAACAAATAAACAACAACCCTAACAGCCCTGCTTCTGTTTGTGTGGTGATTTGTAAGCAGCAGATGCTGTGCAGCACAGTGTTAGGAACAGTGCAGTTTCAGCATCTGAAGCCACTTAAGAGTTTTAGTGATCTTTCCCTCAGTAGAAAAAACCTGTAACCCTTTATTGTGTCAGTGGATTCCCTGTTTTCTCCAGGTCTGCAACTTAGTCTTTGATTTCAGTAATTAATGACTAGGGTTTATCATCACAATAGTTTCATAGGCAAAATTAAAATTTGGAAATTATGAGGCCACTATTTTATTCATTAACAACTAATCAATACATTAGTGTTGGACTAATTCAGTTATTGTAGGAATTTAAGTGATGGGAATAACTAAGGAATTGTTACTTCAGTAGGTACCAATACTGTAATTAAAAAATAAGATGATTTTGCATTCCATTCAAACAGCTAAAGAATTGCAGGAATGTTGTTGTCAGTTGCACAAACAAGCAGATTTGATGGGCCAGAGGACACGCTCAGTAGAAGGTTGTTCTTCTGTTTCTTTTCTTTGCTTCCAGCTCCCTTTCCCTGCATCTCCATACCAGTCTTTTTTCTAATGTCAGCTGGTTAACGACATCTTCATACTTCCATGAATTCTTATTTTGGAACAACTTTATTGGCTTAATTCTCATTGTTCCAAAGAAGAGAAATGAACTCTGAAAGAAGGATTTATCTGAAGGTATTCCTACTTCATGCTTTTGTTCTTGCTGCTGGTTCACACCTGCCAAGTATTCTTTTAAGCTTTTTCTGTCAATCTCCATTTCGTTAAAAGCCATTTCTCCTTTTCATCCAGAAGATGTTTGGAGTACAAACTCCAAACTGTGATTCCTACAAAGATGTAGGAGGTTTTGCTAGATTATGTGATGTAGCTGCACCTTCCTGCCGTTGCAGGAATACACTGCAGCCCTGTTCAGGCTACTTGTCGTGCTACTGCATCTTCTGCGGCATATGTAGAGTTTGTCCCTCGGCACTAGTCACTATCTTGTTAACACAGTTCTCATAAATGCTGAAATCCCTGAATTAAATTAAAATTAGGATGGTCTTGCAAAAATAGATTTGGTGTCTTCTGGACCAAGTATTAAAGCCTTGAAACAGGCCAGAGTGCTAGAAGAATCTGGCTGTCTTTGTCCACTGATGTGTATCAAAGTAAACATGTATTTAAAATACTTTACATCCTTGGATTGTTACTGCCCCTCTCCAAAGGCATTAATCTCCCATGACCAATGAGGGATTTTTGCTGACTATTTTCTAACGCTATTGTAGTACGGCGGCAGACTTTAGGACTGTGGATAAAGCACAATCTGTGGAGTCATCTTGCTGTCAGGTGCTCCTACCCTGCAGAGGGCTGCAAAAAGATAATTTGCTGAATCACCCTAGCTTGATTTAAACACCCAGCCTAGCATACAAGAGAGCCTGGACAACCAAAACTGAGAGATAGAATTATGGCAGAGCTGCTGCACAGATGCACCAGACACTGGAGAGAAAGGTTAGGCTGAGACCTGTAACTGGCATTAAAATGTCTGTGTCTTCTGCCCTTGGGTGGGTATTAATGGAAACTGCTCTCACTTAGTGAGATGCCAGACATTCACGGCCTAATTTGAGAGATAAGACTTAGCTGTCAATGACTTTTTCTGGAGGGAGAGGAAGTACTTTGATCATTGCTAAGTAGAGTCTTGGTACTAAATAGCTAATGTGCTTCTTAATTAATTTGTTCTGTCTCTGGAGACATGTTAAGTACTATGCATGTGGTACAGTGTCCTGCATAGAAATTGCCCTGTGAAATCACAGAGAGGAGTAAAAATTACCTTCTGTATCTGTGTGGTAGAAATTGTGTAATTAAAGAGGGAGCTAAAGTTGGTCCAACAACTACCACCACTTGAAAATATTAGCTTAAAATGTAGAAAACGAAGCTGAAGGAATGTACCTCTATGTGGCAGAGATTTGCTTTTTTGCGCATTTAAAATGCATGAGTGGTTTCCTGGAACAGCAGACAGCAAATACAAACATTAGAATAAAGAGGTCAAAGAGAGTATCATAAATGTAATTAGGCACTCATTAGTTTAAAGTCTTTGAAAAGATTGGTGGTAACAAGACCAGGTACATTTCAAAGATTTTTTCTACCAGTATTTGAACAAACTGAGTGGTGGAGGAACTTACTCTCTTCATTGGAGCAGTATTCACATTTGACATTAATGTGAATATTCACATTAGAAAGGCTGAAAGGCACACTGAGCAAAAGACAGGAACAAAACTTGCTGCTGCTAAGTTTGGCCTCCAGCCAAGGGTGCAATTAAAAACAGAAACACCACACTTTTACCTTGCCTCAGCATCTCTGAATAAATTCTTTGATAGGTGGGAAATAAAAAGCTTCGTGTTGTACAAACCACCATGAGTAATGTGTTTCAGAAAATTAAAATACTAAAAAATTCCAAGATTTTGCCATGAGGGTTTTCATTTTCATAGTGCTTAGAAAAACACATTCCAGATTGGCTTCCCTGAGTGTGTGTATGCACACATGCACATTTTTAAATAATAAAAAAAAGTACTGTGGAGTCTGTCCTCTCCCTTTTCCTTGCTGAGACAGACAGGTGACTAAGACACTGAACGCAGACCATTGCTGTTGCATTCTCTTCTTCTGGTTGCCAGGTCACTCTCACTAAGCAAGTGCAGTGGGATTCGCTTAAGTGCCACCTTGATGGATTGCCAGGGAAGAGGTATTGTGCCCGTGCGTTTCAGTGATTGCACAGATCACTGAAATTGGCACACCTTCACCAAAAGCCATCTTAAACAGTGTGTGTGCATCCAAGCCTGGCTGCAGCAGGCTTTGTTCCCTAGCAAGTTTTTCTTCACCAGGACTTTATGAATACTGTTATTTTTTTGCTAAATTGTGGCTGCAGAAACAATAAAAGTAACTGATCTGTAGTAGCTCTGGAGCTGGGGGTTTTTTTTGTTGTTGTTGTTACAAATTCTAGGAGAGTAAGTATTTTTCTGACTCTTTGCCAAGGTCATTGTTTTTCTTATCCTGCTGCTTTTGGAAAAAAAGGAACTCACAATATGGGCAAACCTCTGATTTTATTTGGAGGGAATGAATTAACTTCCTGTTTGTGTATGTATCAAGGTAAAATATTTTAGCAGCTTCTTTACAGGAGGAGTTGCCAATTTGTGCAATTTTTTCTTTTTAATAGAAAATACTTGGGCCTTTCAACAAACTCACAGATACTTCGTGAAGCAGATATTTTCCTTGCTGACGATGCTGACTTCCAAGGACAGCTGAAACAGATAGGAAGATAAAATTGTAACTGAAAGACCAGTTCAAGCATGGGAAGAAAAGTTCAAGTATGGGAAGGTTTTGAGTCAAGTGACAAGTTTGCTTGAAGAAGGCAACTTCGAAAATGCATGAACTAGAAAGCAAAGCACTATAAAAAGCAGGGGAGAATAAGTAGCTGCGTGGAAGAACAATGATCACCCAAGACACAAGGTGAGCCTGAAGAGGAGAGAATTTCCTTATGATGTCTATGAACAGAATTCCATTGATTTTAGGAGACACTTGATTGTGTTCAAAGAGAAGTCAAAGACAGGAAAGCTGTTATGCTGCAGCAGAAGAGAAAGATGACTTCAGCAGCACTGAAGATTCAGATAAGGATTCTTTCACAGAATCATAGGAGTTGAAAGGGACCTCTAGAGATCATCTAGTCCAACCTCCTGCTAAAGCAGGTTCACCTACAGCAGGTTGCACAGGATCATTTCCAGGTGGGTTTTTAATATCTCCAGAGGAGACTTTCAAATAATCTTAGTTTAAAACAGATAAATTGACAATCAGACAAAACACAGAAATGGCAAGCATGAGCTAAACAATTTTTGGGGGTAGAATAAGACCTTAGTGGGGCAGTAAATACAGCAGAGATCCTTATCTGAAATGATCAACTATGAATTTAAAAAAAATACTGAGGGAGGAAGCAGTGTGTGCATGCGGGAAAATACAGACATACAGAAAAAAGTTAAGATAACCTTTAGAGAATGTGAGTCTGAAATGCTCCTAAGACCTGTGTGAGGAGAGTTCTTCCAGAAACAAAATGAAGATTTGGGAAGGGAAAAGGACATTTTGTTTAAAATTCTTCTACATTGATCCAGTAGATAAAGCATGGAATTGAATGAAGTTCTATTAAAAATGTAACAGGAGGAGAAAAAACTGTAGGGGGGGAAGCCAGAATATTTTCATGGAGATGTCAAAGAAACTACAATCCAGGACAGCAATGGATTAATAGCAACTTCTCCATTTACATACTAACCAGCTTTAAGCAGTGCTAACTCAGATCACCAAAAAGTAATTTCTGCAGTAGGCAAATTACTGTCACTATTTGACATTAAGTAGCAACTTCAGGAGCAGTTCAGGTTCAGGAAAGTGAAGTATATGCTGTGGTTAGAAATTATTCCAGTTTAGGATTAGTGGTAAAGTTTGCAGAACTATCCCTGGAATCTCTCTAGGACTGCAGGGAGTATGGAATTGGAGGACCTTGTCTGGCTGAGAAGCAGCATCTTAGGACTGCAGCGTAGGCACATCCCATCCCTTCGTGGATATCCTGAGTGCACGTGTGTCTTGGATGAGCATGCTGGGAAGAAAATGATGATCTAATAATGTTGAAGAGAGTTAGAATCTAGAATGGTGTAAAAATGCAACTGATCCTCTTCTGTTCACAGATGGAGAGGTTGCCATTGTGGCTGTGGCTGACTGTTTGAAGTACCACTGGGCAGTTTAAACATGCATTTATACAATTAATTAGAAATTAGCAGAATAATCAAATACTGAATGCAAAATGAATTAAATTAGTTAATTCAAGCTAAAGGAAAAGCTCTGTAAACTACATTTCAAACAGATGGTTGTGGAATAAAGATAAGCTCTATATTCTTCCCGTTATACAAAGGTCACATACAACTTGTACTTCCACAGATTTTATTTTCTGCATACAAGATGCATGTGCTTTACTGACCTTAACATTATGTATGTTTTCAAAGGCAAATACAGACAAAGCTAGAAAAAAAATACTAGACCTTTCTGTTAGTCCAAATATGTTGATTCCTCAGAAGGAGGAATACAAATATAAAAATATAAAGATAAAACAAAGATGTTTTAATTCTTAGGTAAGGAAAGGAACATAGCCTAATCATTGTAGCATGAAACGAAGAGTTGAGAGAATAGAGGTGTCACAGTATGACCTCCTGCAAGTCACCTTGAGGCTTAGTAATACTGGATGAATATAGTTCTCCATATTGGACACTTAGCTGTTACATGCAGTTGTGAAGTAGGTGAGATATTTTTTAGGATTTCATAAACTTCAGTTCATTTAGTAGCTACTGACAGTGAAATGCATTATTAGGCAACAGAGAACTGTCCTTGCAGACATAAAGTAACCACACTAATCAGAAAAATTATTAACTCAGGGTTAAACAGTCATGTTAAAAACATCAGTCTTGAATAGCGAGCAATGTATAGCTGTATTGCCTAATTGCAAACCAATCCACAAACCGTATCTCAGTTAGAAACCCTCTGTTAATTCCCCTTGGCTCTGAACAGTTAATTAGGTACTGAGTACTTTGGGTAATCAGGTACTTTGGCAGTTTCCTTGGAGCAGCAGCTCCAAGAATGCACCACCCTCCACCATTAGCTCTTCTTGTCTTTCCCACCTGTTTGTTCAATGCAGACGCATTTGCCTTTTACTTACCCACTTGATTGCAACTGCAGGTTGAGCAAAGATGATGACCTGTTCCCTTTTGCAACAAAGGGAGTGTTAGCTTCTACTATGCAAAGTGTTCTGGGTATACTTATGAGAGTTTTTAATAATAGCAGCTAGAGTAAGTATCATAGTGGAACTACCCAGTTTTTCCTGCTTATGTAAAGATACTAAAGTCATCTGGAAAATACTGTTCTTACTGTGGGACAAATTACTGAGCTCCCATTTAGCAGTAAATTTTGCTGACTGTGACATATTGCAGAATGCAAGCTACAGTGGGTCTTAGATAGAGATCACTATGCAGGACAAATTAACCAAAGCCTGGACAGCTATAATAAACAAGAATCCTTATGTGGATTTGCTGACAGAGCAGCACCTTCCCAAATAGAACTGGCAACCATTCAACCTGCTACTGTTGTTGCGAAGAAACTTCTTACAGGTTGGCTTTTTTTTTTGGGATGGATTTTTATTGACTTTCCAGATGACAGTATTAATCCACGTAAACAGGATTTTTACTTTGCACATAATAGAAAGTGTAAACAGAAATTTGAGCATTGGAATATGCTCACTTCTTCAATGCTGACCCAGCACTCGCCTTCTAAAAAAAAGTCCTGTTGTTTTCAATTTGCACTTCCATTCTGAACCATTTGTAGATACTCCTTGTATAGCTTTTCTTGGGCTTCATAAAGTTTCTTTAGCTTCTTAATTTGACCTTTGCTGAGTTCTTTGCCTTCTGTATCATGGGTGGGAAATCCCTGAAATATTAAAAAAGAGAGAATATTTAAGATAAATTCTTGGACTGCTTTTGCTCCTTATGGAACAGGGTTTTAATAAGACAGGGGGATAATGTCATAATGACAAGCTGTCAGGATGGGGTGCCTCTTGGCTAATTTTAGTTACCTAGAAGTTTGACAACTAACTGACTATTTGTGTATGTTCCCCTCCTAGTTAATGAAGGGGCAAAGGGTGTATTTATTTTCTGTCCTGTTCTAAGTCAGGGAAGCTTAGACAACTTCTAGCTGGTTATAGTTAAGAGAATAATGACTAATCCCTAAATAGATGGTTTAGAGAGCACTTTTAATCATACTGGCATATTGAATCCATGGCTTAAAGCAAAAGCAGCAAAAGATTTGTGTTATCGATGGAGAAAGTATGATCAGAGTTTTTATGGACATTCTCCTTGACTTGTAGGGGTACTTTCCATTCTTACTTGCCCCGAGGGCCTGAATTTGTGGGTGAAGAGGACAGGCAGAAGCAGGATCAACATCTCAGATCAAGCGCTGAGGAAACAGCGCTTTATGTTTTCAAAGTAAGACCTTTTATCCTCAAAGGGAGCAATCAAGAGCTAAGTTAGCCGTACAGCCCCTTCAGAGATCCTTTGCCAGAAGAGAGCAAAACAGTGGCAGAACCAAAAAGGAAGCAAAGGACCTCTCTGAAAAACATGGCTCTCTCTATCAGTTCTGGCAGAGTTTGGGAGTTTGTACTTGCAAGTGAATTCCTTACCTTGCAACAGAGTAATAAATCTGTGAACACACACCGTACATGTTCCTATCTACAGGGAATTTTGCTCTGCAATGAGAGGGCCCAAAGGAGACCAATGTACAATGAAAATACCCTTAAAATGATGGCTAACAGTTTGACAGCCTTTCTCCCTAATGCAAGGTATGTGCAATAAAATTAATATATCGCCTTTTCTTTGTCTCCTTCCCTCCTCCTGCAACTGCCCTGGAGGTTTTGGAAAAAGATCGGCTATGTACACATACAGTGGGCTACATACAACTGGGGAAGGAAAACCAGGAAACTATCTAAAGAAAAGTCTCTTACGTTTTCATCAAACATGGAATATTTGTCATGTTCTGATTTAAACATGTCATGTGGTGGAATCTTCATTTTTGCCAGTTTTGCTGCCTGTAATATAAAACGTGCATTAACTGCATTAGCATCACAGTTAATTACTGACAACCTGTCATATATGCAACAGGAAAAGTAACTTGCAAATCAAAAAGCATTTAATTCACAATTGTTTATCACATGAAAAGAAATTTTCAGTGAGGAACAAGTCAGTAAATCTTAGCTGTACTTGCCTGGGGCAAAAAAATGTTTTAAATCTGTAGAAAGCCACTTAATAAAATAGATGTATTGTAGGAACTCAAAATAACTCACTTATATACTCCAAAAACTACATCTGATTTTTGCTAGTTTGGTTCCTTATAGTGTTTTAGGTGAAAGACAAAGTGAATAGTTGCTATGAGTAAAGACTATTCAGCAATTAACTCACTGCAAAGGGAACCATCTTTATCAACAGTTTCCTGCTGACAAGCCCAGGTTTCTATGCAGGTCACAGCAGGACCAGGATGCAAGTAATTGCATTGAAAACAAACTGAACTTTCATTTATCTGTAAACAAGCACATCTCAGACTCCTTCCCAAGTAATTTATGCCCAACGCAACAAAATCACCTCTTTGAAAGAATGCAAAAAGCTACTTGGATTGTAAATGCTATTATGGATGGTAAATGCTATTTGTCTGGTTTTATGTCTGTACGTGGTGATCTCTAAAAGTTTACTTCCTCTTTTAACCCAGGAGTGCATTTCCTGTACTGTTATAGTCATCAGCACAGCAAACAATCTTTTCTTCTTATGAGTTCATCTCCTCTGGCCGCCTACTCCTCATCCAAAGCCTAAAACTTTTGAGCTATCTCAATTCCAACAGTAGAGATAATATTTTTTTTTTCACAAAATGCTACATTTCAGAGTTCAATCATAGGGAACAGGTGGATTCTTAATGAGAAAAAAAACTATTTTTACCCATACCTGTGACACTGGAAATGGAAGAAAATAATAAATGACATAAGTCAAAATCTTCTCTAACAGACATGTAAGACACTATGGCAATTAAAAAAGTAACACTGTCTATAGACTGAAATAAGTGCTACAAGTTCTCCTCAGAAGCTTTTGCAGCCTTTAGTTGTGTTTTCAAAGATGGCTTCTCTGTAATAGGAGCTGAATATTCAAATCTGAACTGCAAGCCAAAGTCATTCTGAGCAGGAAACTGGAGACAAAAAAAAATAAATAAATGGAGGCCCAGTTAAGGCTGGGCAGAACGCCTGTGATCTACTGTAATCCTTCCTGCACGTGACTATTGCTGTTAACACTTTTCTTCAAAACCAGATTAAAAGGATCTGAACACTTACTTCCTGCTCTTGTTTTTTCCTGGCTGCTTCTTCTTTCTTCCTTTTTTTCTCTTCTTCAATCTATGAAAGGCAACGTTAATGAGTAAAAGGTAACTAACTACTTCATTTGGTTGTTTTCTACAAATCTGAGCCAGCTAGCTCCCCTGGATATCTAATTACAGACAGAACTGGCAGCATGACCTGCAGCAAAAACACCATGCCTTATAATTAGGATTATCTGATACTTCCCACTGTATGACTTAGATTTTATTTGCTTTTATTCACAGTTAAACCAGTTTTAACTGTTCAGAATGCATTTTGCATGCAAAGTGTATACATATAAAAGAATACCTACAAAGCCTGAAAAAGTGATGGTGCTGGCATTTCACAGGGAAAAATGTTTTGCAAATGACTTTAGAAGAAGACCATATTTTGCTGATATTTTAAGCTCTTGCTTCAAACTGTGAAGATATTACAGTTTCTCAAGAAGCAGTTGTATCCCTTGATGTTCCTAGGGAAACAACTAGCCAAATTTAGCCAACTTATAAAACTTTAATAAAAATAAAGATCGCATCTTCCACTTGCTTAGGAGAGACCCATCAGTTCTCCAAGGGTTCCGACAGCACTGCCCTGTTTCCAGGGAAAATGTACTTTACCTACAGATTCTACCCACCAGCTACATACAAACTGCCTTCAAATGTCTTTTTGTTGAAAACATCTGGAATTGGCTGAACCTACATATTATTTCTCCCTTTTCTAAAAAACATCCATATGGAAGAAGAAATGGTGGGAAGTCTTCCAAACATTTCTAGTCATGATGGAATTTTATTATTTGTTAAAACTGAAGACAGACATATTAAGTGTTACTTTAAGATGTTAGAAAGCCAAATATCAATGCTAGGAAGTGCCACAAGGAGGGTTTCTGTACAGACCTTGTGCATGTGAATTAGAATTCACAATCTTTATATAGTAACGTGAATTCTTGCCCCCACACCCTGAATATCTCACTCATCCATACTGCATTAATTAAAATTTAGCCAATGCATTTTGTTCTCACATATCAGATAAATACAGTCTAGTTCTAGGGAAAATGTCAACTTCATTCATACAGACAAAAGAAGTCCAATTTAGCTTCTCATTGGAATTGTTCTTCCAGAGAGTTAGGACAGTATACGTGCAATACTCAACATTCCAACCTTAGGGGTATTCATTAGGTCCCATACAAAATTTTCAAGAAGCTCCTGTTTCAAAAATTCTTTTCCTGAACACACTTAAATTTTAGTATCAATTCTCTTATGTTATTTGCCTTCTTGATAGTCTGTTAGGATTTCCCTTACAAGTTATCAAAGAAATGTAAAAGTATCCATAGCTTACACATTACTTTAGAGTTAAAAAATATAGAATGCTTAAAATAATAACCTTTTTCTTTTCTTCTCTTTCTTTCAATAATGTGTCCTTATCCACTAATTTAACCACAGTTGGAAGTCCTAAAGAAGCAAAAACAGATGAATGAGTTCCCAATGATTGAATAAATGTATTTATGATAACTTTTTTTATTTTTGCAAGCTGAATGCAAATACAACTGAGTAACTATTCAAACGTGACTAAGAAACAAGGTGCTATAAAAAAAGATTGCAATATACATTTTTATATTTTATACATTTGTTCCAGTAAAACAGTTCTATAATATATATTCATACCTCAGAAATATGATATGCTATAGCTTTGCAGTCCTTAAGTTTGTTGCATTATTCCAAATTAGTCTTGACAGGTTGTTTTCCCATTTCTTATGAAAATAGCAAGATTATAAAAACAGCTACCTAAAAAGCTGCAAGACATATAATTGGGTACCTTCATGATCTTCAAATCGAACTCCAAGTTCAGGAAGGATGTCGTCTCGAAGAGCATCACTCAACTGCAGCACTTCAGGTACTACAGAGCATGGAAAGTACTTTTAGTGAAGTAAGATTTGGTGAAAGTATACTTCTAATCTGCTACATAGTTATTTAAATTCAATTACAAAATTGCCACTCTCACACATAGGCCAGAGAAAGGTCTTTTAAGTGATAAACCTTTCAAGTTTTGCCTTCTTTCAAGTACACAGAGAAGAAGCTTGTTTCTTTGCAGGGACTTGAGATTCATAAATTTCTTTGAAGATACCCTCATCATTCCTTAAGGCGAACAGAAAGAAAAGCCAAGGCAAATCAGAAATGATGCAACAATTCTACCAGGGTATAGTGGAAGGGTATATGACTCAGGAAGATCCTAATGGTTGCTGTATGATTTCCAATGAGAAGGGTTAAGAACCCTATTTTAGAAAAATCACAAATTAACATATCATGTGCTACATCTAACAGTGCCTTTGAAGGACTATGATTTTGTTGGTTTGATAACTACACATATATTAGTCAGAGTAACTGTAATCCAAACATCCTCTTTTTCTACAGTTATCTTTTCCACCAAGTCTCACCAAGCTATTTTTTTCAAGCAAGCTAGTTGCAACAGAACAGAGAATTTTGATTTTGCTTTCTGGATGGTGATCAGGATATCATAACTAACATTCTTCTTTTTTTTTTCTTGCAAACTTATCAAGGAGTCTTTGATGACAGCACAAACGGTTAAGAACTCAAGATTTAGCTGAAATAGATGCTTTCAGGTCTTAAGAGGAAAATAAACCGTCATACGAGATATTTACTCGGATAAGAAATTGTATCAGCTGAGAAGCAGCAGAACAGTTAAGAGAACTAAATGCATCAAGAAGAGCCAGTATGTTGCTGTTGTGAACTTAATTCAGTGACATATTTTATAGACAGTCTTGTATGTAGGAGGAAATGCTTACCAAGTCTGACAAGACTGATACTTGAGTTAGATGATACCATGTGCTTATAATAAATAAGTGTTCGCCCTTTCAGCGATTCTCACCTGGTTAAACCTGAGAAGTAATAGGGGTCTCAAAGGTAGTAATTCTGGCAGTATTAGCTACCATCCAGACACTGTATTAAACCCTGCACGTATCAGTACATACAAGTACTATCCCTGAGCCTTCATCTCTTCCATAATTCTCAGAGCTGTGAAGAGTGAACAGAGCACCGACTATCCTAATACCGTAGAAAGCAACAGCCACCCTATGTCATTGCATAACAGTGTTCTGTGACTCTTTGTATAGGAAAGCATTGCAGTTTACAGAAGCTCTTTTGTCTGCCATGAAATAAGTCATTATTTTTCTTGATCCAGAACAGTTATACACAGTGAACCACATTCATGTTTGATGCAACTCTAAAGAAGCCATTAAGATAAACACGGGATAAGATTATCTCACTGGCTGTTAACAGTAAAAGGTGTTGAGTCTAGCCTACGCAAAGGAACTACACCTATCATGTCAAGAATGTATCAGATATAGCTACTGCTTATTCAATAAAACAGCATCTGCTCAGTTATAAATATTTACTTATCAGAAATCATGAATAACTGAAAGTTTAAGAAGAAGAAATCCATCAAGGTAAGAATAAAGAGAAACCTATAACAAACATTATTATTTATGAAAGGACACATCCTCTGATCAATCCTCCATCATCCAGAGAAGCCAGCACCATGCTTCTAAGGGCTGAAACGTGCCTGTTCTTTGCATGCGGTACCTCCAGATAGAAGGCATTTAGGGGTTAGGTAGGGGGTTATTTATGGGCTGCCCAAAGACAACATCCTCACTGAGGACAGTGACCAGGAAACCAGTAGGATAGTACTTTATCACCAGTGCCCATAAACACTCTGGCACCTTGGCACTCCTTGAGCCTGTGACTATTTCCCAGACCTCCTTTCACATTTTCTGTGAATTTCAAGCCAAAGACTCTTGGATGTGAAACAGATGTTGTGCTGTTGTGAATGGGAACACTGTGATGGGAAGGCTGACTGTTAAGACTGGCAGCAAAAGACCAGAGCAGGCATGGTTACAATGATCAAGTCTGTCCTGATTCTGATCAACTTATGATATATTAGGAAGAGGGCAGAGGGTTTCCAACTGTGTCCTAGAAGCAGCTCAGAGCAAGATACCACGTGGCACCAGCACCCATGGCAGGAAATGAAGATGCAGATAGAGTTCAGTCACGGACATCTTTACCACAGGGTAGTCAATTGAAGCAGATGTCCTGAGGTAAGTAACAAACAACTGAAGAGACTTGCTCCTGTTTAAGCATCTCAGTAACAATTCGTTGCTAATGAGAATTCTCCTTAAGCATCAAGGGCTGCACTGGAGCACAGACCCTTGCAGAGACAACTATCTGGGGTCTTGCAGTTGGTCAAGTACTCAAGTAAAACATCAGGATGCACATTATAGAGATGCTCTGACCAACCAATCATTCGTGTCTTTTGCCTCTTTTCTGCATTTCTTTCCCTTGTACGGCTAGCACAGTGTTTTCCTTTTTCTGTTTACCATCATAGCTAGATATGTTCACAATTAAGTCAAGACTCAACTGCAAATGATCAGTGCAGGTGTCCTGCACTTTGAATACTAATAAGCTTACAAAATAGAGAATTTATTTTATTAGTATGTTTGAATGTTAGCCATTCTGGATGATGGTAAAATTTTTGTAGGGTTTTTATTCTTACCAAAACCCATAGTTTTACAAATGGATATTCTGTGAAATGTTTTGTAAATATAGATACATTTTTTAAAGTTATGCATATATGGATGGGGACATTTGTATTCTTCTGCAGGTTTTACAGAAAGAGCATACTTTTTATTTAACCTCTAAGAATACTTAAAGCAATACAGATCATGTTAATTAGTATTTAACACCATCCTGCCAGCGTTGGGCTATAATGGGGAAACTCCCTTCATACAGCCATGTGGAGGCAATATACCCAGCTATTAATCAGAATGACTTTTACAGTAATTTAACACTTCCCGCAAGCAAGAATTTAATGGGTACAGGGAAACAAATCAGTAGCATGTCAGCACTGGTCCTGCCGACCACAGCTCAGCTTCCATATATCAAATAGTTTAATGAAAGGTGCCTCCCCGGTCAAAGTGCAGAGTGCTATAACCACTCCATACTCCAACCAAATAGCAACTAGATCCAGCTTTACTCTTACTGCCCAATTTATTTCAGGCAAAAAAATCAATACTTTCCAAGTAAGAAACTCAAGTGCTCAAGTGTAATCCAGCACTAAGTACGTTCTAAAAATGATCTACAAGAAGGCCTGTGATATTTAAATCTTACCACTGTTAAGAGTAAGGAAAAGTTTAGCTCAACCATCAGAAAGCAAGGGGGGAAAAAAAGCCTCATATAAAATGGGTATTTATGTTAAATACTAAAAGACCAAAGGTCACATTTTTGGCTGAGGATATACACACAAATTTCTTGAATTAATTCCAATTACATAAAATATTTGCTTTTGGAACTAATAGGCCTATTTCTCAGCATCAATTAGGCCTATAGGAGTTTGACAGTAATAGCTGAGTAGTCACATTACCAAATACAGTTTTGTGCTTTTAAGGTAAACTTATTAGCCCTTAGAAGAACTCAAAACAGTAGCAGAATTAGGGTTCAGATTCTTTGGCAGCTGAATAGGTTATCAAACAGACACTAGAAGTAATTTTATACTTCTGTATAATATATGGGTTATATATATGTGTTTTATATATAAAAATGGCCTATTTTGCCTTCAAGTACAAATCTGAGTGCAAGAAAGTTTTAAGAAAACAAGATTCAGATACATATTGAAGACATGCAAAATTCCACAGGGAACAGCAGAAAATAGTAAGAGCTCCATTAGGAACTAATCAACCAGTAAAATCAAAGAGGGCTTAATGGAACAACCTTTTTAACACTATATGGTTCTGCTGCCAACACACAAAGCATGATCAAAGCTTTTCAAAGGGGAAATAAAAGAGCACCCTAAACAACTTCTAGCAAACTCCCAGATTAATTCTCCAAAGACAGTACTCAATTACCATCAAGGGAGCTACAATTCCAACTATGCTAACAAATAAGAATGAACATCTCAGGCTATTTAAACACAGACAGTATCATTGTGTAGCAATCTACACTTTTAAGAGAACGCAAGCTGCCTGGGGGAAGAGATCATGGGTACTTCCATACCTAGAAAGCCGAGAGTGCCCTAATATAGAGAAACAACAGCTAGACCAGTCATTCCAGAACTTTTAGATTCTTTAGGAAGAAAAAAGAAAATGAGTTTAGCAGCCTGTAAAAGATTCCCAAATTCAAGAGACAGGTAGCAGAGATACAAATATTCAAATCAACTCTGATTTAAAGATACCTTACTGTTATTCTCTAAGCAAAGAGAGACTGTATCAGCTGGCTAACCCCCCACAGTTTGATTCCTCTGACCTCTCAGTCTCATAAGCAACAACAGAGGAAAAAGTGAATTCTCACCTTTCTTCTCTCTGGCAATTTGTCGCACTCCTTCTCTGAACTCAGAAAGAACTTGTAAGTATGGCATCACTGTAGATTCAATCTGCAGGGTAATTATTTCTACAGTTAGCTAATCATCAGTTAGATATAAAGCATGTCCTTACCCACTTCATATTTATGTGCTGTTGGATGGAACTTGATCCTCAGGGCATATCTGTATCAATAAAAATTGTCACTGCTCTATTGATGTCAAAGGAGAGATGATAATTTGCATTAGCTGTCAATTTTCCTTTCACACAGATAAAATCATCTTGTGAAGTTCTGCCTCTCCCCATTCCTTTTTTGTCTCCTTTCAGTTACAGATACATCAGTTCCACAGGGTTACACTACAGTCCAGCTAACTATAATGCAGTATAGGGATAAAAACAGCATCCAGATGAATTTGCCCCTTCATGTTCTGGTTGTCTTACTTATGTCAAATTGCTTGTCAGAAATAATACCTGATATTAAGACTTTTATTAGAACACCTGTACCTCAGATGTTAGCTTATGCTAATTGTATTTATTTCCAATACAGTGCAGTTATCTGTATTCCTCACACAACTCTCCCCACAAAAAATGGGGAGAGATTGCTGTTGAATTATTTCAGATGTAAGTAAATGCTGGTCATAAAGCTCAAAGAAAAAGTCCCGAGAATCCTGCCCTCAGTGGTAGTGAATAGTGACAGCAAACAGTGAACAGCAGTGAACAATTACAAAAACAACTACAGATCAGCGCTGTCTGCCAACACTTCTCTAGAATCCCAAGAGGAGAAGCTGGGCACCCAGGGAACTGCTTAAATTAAAGGTTTCGTTACTTTGGAGGGTGAGAGAAAAAAAAAAGCACGCTTTTGTTTCCCCTAGTTTCCACATGTCTTTTCCATCTGTTAAATCACTATGACAAATTTCTGTGCAATTAACAGACAAGATAGTCTGTTATGCTCAAGAAGTGCCCATATGAGAGGAGCTGAAGGGCCCCATTAAAACTTTTCATAACTGTGAATACTATGCAACCAGTTTCACAACTGGAACCTGTGCTGACATGTTTGGCAGAAAGAATGGAATACAGTAAGTGAGCAACAATCACATTTCACTACCCCCTCTGCACCGAAAGTAGCTCAACATGCAAACAAATTGGCATCAGGAAAGCATGCACTATCACTACTTTATCAGACATTTAAAGATGAAAGATTTTTATTTCCAAAATAACTAGCCTGACAGTAATGCTTAATTCATTTGGAAAATGAGACTTTGGAACCTGACTTCTTCTGACTTCAAATCTCTTCTATCTCCTTTCAAGTGAATTACTGAACCACAGTAATTAAGCTAGTTATTCTTTCAGAGCTTCTGGAGAGGATTATGTCTTTTTTGGAGATAATGACTTATTTAGACAAAAAAACAATAGGCCTGATCCACAGCCTTCTATAATTAATGAGAAGTTTTCCAATCGTGAATGTTGACCTGCTAATTTTTGCTAGGGAAGAAAGGTATCTGCATGGAAGATTGAAAGAGGGTATAATATTTAATGGAACAGCCAAAACATCTGTGATATCATGCAACTTTATATTATAATGCTTAAAACCAGTAATGTCTTAGGTGATAAAACCAGAAGTTTCTTCCTGTGAAGAAACCTGTGTGTAACACGTGTTGGTACAGGATTCTTTCTGCACAAGTTTCTTCTGACTCTACTACCCTTGGCAACACTACTTCAAAGGACTGAAAGGGCTTAGCTTCTTGTTCCAAGCTATTGCCAATCCTTCCATAAAGCATATCTGTTGTAAGCATTGCCTGAATGAAGTGCTAAATACAAATTTAATTTTCATTTTCCCCAAAAAGTTAAGTGTTAAGGTGCTGCCTTTCTTCTGAAATTCAAAAATAATTCTAAGTTAAAATTCACTATTGATGGGTTCTGGTATGGAGTACTGAGCATCTTCCTTATTATCCTTGTTATATCATTAGCGGGGTTTTCCACAGCACAGTAATATAAGTATGCACATGGGCAATTATCAGATGAATGTTCACTCACATTATTCAACCACAAGCAAGCTTTCATCTATCTTTGACGAATAAAGTTTAGCTTTTTGGTTATACCATGAATGTTTTAATTATTCCTTCTAAGGAGGAACAGAAAACCATATGGTCACACCCTTGAATCAGAAAAATACTTTAAAAACAGCACTGATTTGTCCATGTCAAATTTTTCGCATGAACAAAGAGAGCAAAATTGACAGCTTTCATATTTCTCCTGTCTGCACCATGAAACAGTACTGTTACTGTAGGGCACATCAGCACTTTCATCAGATATCTCCCAAGTATTTCCAGAAAAATTCTATATCACAGTGGAACTGCTGGGTGACCAAAGCAAAACAGCCTTCAAAAACCAGATAAAACCTGTGGCTACAAATGAGATCAGAAAAAGAGATTGAAATGCGGATAAAACTCCAGTTGCCTCCAGGCTGGTTTTTGGTGTACCACAAAGAAGTTTAATCAGTATAATTATATTTTTGAAACTACTTAATATACAAATACTTATAATGAGTCTTTAGACTGTAGCATGTGCTGTCTGTAGTTAATATGTGGTTTCTTAAGCAGACTCATCATTCAGAAGACAAGATAATTCTTTTTCTGGTTGCTATACAATTTGTCTGTCATTAAGTCAAACAAACCTATAAAAAAACCCCAACTCTCATAAATGAAAAATCCTGCTTCCTAGGCCAATTAATTAGTTTAGGTTCAAATGTTAAAAGCCGAAAGAATGTAAGTTAGCTACACATCAATAATGTAATCACTTTATCTAACCTAAGCTTTCAAAGGACACAGAGTAATCTTGTATAATGTACTTTGTCCTTCACTTACATTTATGTTTTGACTATTCCCTCCAACAGGAAAACCAATTGCGTCATCACTTTCTATGGCACCAAAAATCTGGTCAAGGGAAAAAAAAGAAAAAGAAAAGAAAAGATCGTATACATCAAGTCACGGATATTTGAAAACTAAGCAAAATCACATGTACTAGGGTTTTGAAGCCACCTAGTTCCCATTTAACCCACAAATTGCTGCTCTAATAAGAAGATGTTTTGGCTTTTAATTGATAAAGCATACTAAATACTGGCTTTCTGATTTAGCTTTAAAGCTGTCCGTCCTGATTTCAGCTTGGAAAGCATTGGTATTGTTTCTCCTAGTAGCTGCTGTGTTCTGGATTTAGCATGAGAATAATTTGATAACAAATACTGTTTTAGTTGTTGCTAAGTAATGTTTATAGTAAGTCAAGGAGTTTTTCAGCTTCCTAAAGAAACTGAGAGGGAGCATAGACAGGACAAGCTGGCCAAAGGAATATTCCATACCATAGATGTCATGCTCTGTATAAATGGGGGTTGGCCAGGGGAAGGGACCCACGATCGCTGCTCGGGACGGGCTGGGCAATAAATCATTGGGTGGTGAGAGCGACTTGTGTTGTATCAATTTATTTTATATATTCTTTTACCCTTATTATTATTGTTGTTATTTTCCTCTTTCCTTACTGTTCTATTAAAATATCTTTATCTCAACCCATGCTTTTTTTTCCCTTCCCCCTCCTTTTCTCCCTCTTCTCCCTACCCTACTAGGGGAGAAGTGGGTGAGCAGCTGCATGGTCCTAGTTGCTGGCTGGGGTTAAACCATGACACTGTCAGATTTGTCATTCTGTCTTCGTATTTTTCCTACTGTCTACTTTTCCTTGCATGTATTAGGGGCTCTCCACTATTCAACAAAACAGTAGCTGAAATTGTAATGTAACATAAAGAACCCCAAATCGTTCCTGCTGCAGCACACTGCAATTTGGGGTTGTTTTGGTTGGGGTGTGTGTGGAAGATCTCTAGTTTCCTACATAAACAAAGACTGTACAGATCCCTACATACTTGAAAAATACAACAGTTATAATTGCACAGTGCAATAGCAACATTACTACTTGCTATTACATACCTTTAGCATTTGAGTGAGATAGGAACTGATGTTTTCTAAAAGAAGTCTGTTTGGCATTTGTCTGGAAGATTTCTTTGCAGCGATATAGGAGTTACTCTGACTGACTAACGAACGCATTTCTTCTAAGACAGAGCGAGTGTCAATATTGTCACACAGTGCTTCATGAATTGCTGCCTTCCTGTCGTAAAAACTAAGAAGAAAAAAATTTTTTTTTACTATTGATGCCAAAGTATCTGCAACCTACCCTGAAGAACTTCTGGTAGAAGAGTGAGGGGACCTAAAAGTGAGATAATTTTCTTGTTGGTCATAAATTATATTTGAAGGAAAAACAGATGAGCAAGAAAAAGGCATTATCATGATGCTACTGTTTTGCTGCTATGGACAAAGGCAGGCAGGAAGGCAGGATAATCTAATTGACAACAACTGTCCAAACAAATTACATCTAACACCACGTGACCTTTTCATACCAGGTTTTAAATGCAGTATAAATTGCTTATTTAGTACCTTCTTGTGCTTACTTTTTTTTTTTTTATATATACAGGTTTCCTCTCCTTATGTACCAGCCAGGTACTCTGTTTAGCATCTTTACACCGAGGAGCACCAGTTTGGAAGTTAACTTACCACAAAGTGAAGTATTATGAAACTGTTACAAGCAAATACAAGGAATAAATTTATATAAACATTTGTAACGTTCATGAATAGGCATAATAAGTAATACAGTATATTAAGTAACATTTCATTACACAAGGTTTACTACTGTTTCAAACAACATACTTTTTCCAGAGAAAAGAGATTGAGAAGTGGTAGAGAAAGGAGACAAAAACAAATACCCATGAAGCTTATCTTCTGTTCCTCCCACTCCTTTGTCCCTTCCTTTTGACCTCTCTATTACTTACGATCTTCCCCCTTTTCTAAAAAAAAGGGTTATTTCTACCAACCTCAAGTTGAAAATGAAATTTTCAGAGGACAGCACTAAACAGAACCATCTGCACTTAGTCCTTCAATAGTCAACATCTCTGTCCACAACAGTGAACTGAATTAGGAACAATTTTAGTACTGTAACGTAAGATGCTTCAATTTTAAATTTCAGTCATAATAGAATTCATATAGGAAGCTGTTCGTATTACAAACAATAATGTCCTTTTGCTATAAAAGTGAAAGACTGCAATATTGATATCACTGCCTCTCTCAATAACACATTTTCAAACACTAGCACTCTGATCTTTCGTCCTTTTGGTCAGGTCACTCAACTTTTGTTTGTCTCAGTTTGCTCACTGCACTTTGAAATGTGTAAAATACTATTTTTCCAGTTGTAACCACTGTGAATTATCGGGCACTTCTCAGATAGAAGGACAGCATTTCAAGTAGTGAAGGAAATGACAGCTGTCTAACAAAAAAGTTCTCTTTCCCTTCACAAATAGGGTGATGAGGCATGCCAGTGTACTTAACATAAACGAAACATATCAATTTCATCTATACTACATAAAGCCGTTGCAAGATTAAATTCACCATCTTGTATACAGTTAAGGAATTCAGTGGGAATGCTACAGACTTACAAATATCACTACATACATAGTAAGTCATTTTGCAAGGAAAAAAAATATTAAACATGTAGCTACACAATGGCTATTCACAGAGAAGCAGGAATGCTCCACTCACTTTTTGTTTAGCTCTGCTTCCTGATTTTCCCATTTCTGAAACTGGCCTGTCACATCAGCGGGAGCTCGAAGAATATCCTTCACATTTAAAAAGAACTCCTATAAAAGAAGAATATAGCTAAAAATCAGTTAAAATTAGACACAACCAATATTTACTGTGAAAAGTCTTCATTAGCCTCCTAAAGTTTATGGTTTCAACACTGTTTCAGCCAGGATCTACTGAATGTCTGTCAAAACAAGGAACCCCATACATTTTGCATAACTCTGTAAATCACACTTGGACTGTAATTCAGTGCTTTCTCTTGGCTCTGCCACTGCATGATACACTATGATACTCTAACACCAAGCTGCTCAAATACAATACCATTTTTAAAAAGTTTAGGCAAGAGTTCTGAGGGCAGATTTTTAAGTGTGTTGCTAGCAATGGAAGCTAAAGAATGAAAATGGCATTATAGTGAGGGTCTATTTTATGTGGGCATCCAGCTTAGTGAAAAGTCATTTTCACTTATTCTGTGGCCCAAACCAAACATTTTACATAAAAAGTAGAATAGCTTCAGCCAGAGAGTCCAAGATAAACAATCCCAAAATGCTGTACAGCCTCCTTGTGGGAAACATGGGTTTAAATCACAGCTCAAAACTAAGCTGGGAAAGGAACTGTGCCTTATCCCTCACATACGCCTGCAAGGCATAGAGGCAAATGCTTGATGTATGTGGTGAGGATACAAGGTAGGAATGATACTCCCTCTTCCCCTTTGCTTATGTTTTTGTAAAGTCTGACCTGGTAGACAATGATATGCGAGTGTCTGTTGGACTGAGTCCTACGAGCAAGCTGAACTGAGAAACCAATGTTGCGTGTAAGAGCCAAGCTGCTCAGAGATGTCAAAACTTGGAGAGAGCACCCAGCTGCAGAGAAACATATCTGTCTGTGGCATTTACATGACTTGAATGTTCAATGGTAGCTAAACAAATACTGTGACATCCCACCTGATGAATTCAGAGGGCAAACTCAGTCTACGGATATGGCCTATATATCCTTAGGTTTTGTTCCTTGAAACACATATGACAACACAAAGCTTAGAGAGCTGAAGGAGGAACGGAAAGCTTACTTACATTCATAAACTTCTCATACTGAATAGCTGACTCCATGGTATTATTTGAATAATCCAGTGTATCCTTCCAAGAGTGCATGAGGAAAGCCAACCGTAACTGTCGTGCTATTAGGAATTTCAAAATAAACAAGGAAAATAAGCATAATCTAAAGCATTTTTATGACCTCCAATATGGTGGCTAAGAACATAGTTTTTAATATTCTTAATATCAATACCTCTACCAAAAAAGCAAGAACATTATTATCCATACAGATAATACTAACAAGGAACGGAAAAGCAAGGAAGCTGTTCTAAATTTGTGAAGAAATACACCTGAAGTTAGCCGTTTTCGGATACTCCATCATGTGCCTGAATAACAGAATTACCACAGTCACCACTCAAAGTACGTTAAAAGCAATCAAATTCCAAAGTAATTTTTACCTGTATGTTTCTTTAGTGCATCTTTTATGGTAATGAAATTCTTCAAAGATTTGGACATTTTACAGCCAGCAATTGTTAAGTGGCCAGTATGCAGAAAATACCGAACCCAGTGATCATTTTCAAAGTATGCCTGCAGCAAAAACAAAATACCCCAAAGACCCAACACTGTTTACACAAGTACCATGAAGTAGGATAATTTAAGAA
>KZ505641.1:1834816-1901100 GCA_002844005.1 Limosa lapponica baueri | reverse complement strand
AGAATGACCTCCTTCGACCTGCTGGCCACACTTCTCCCTATGCAGCCCAGGTTCCATTGGCCCTCTTGGCAACAAGGGCACATTGCTGGCTCATGGAGAGCCTGCCATCCACCAGGACTCCCAGATCCTTTTCCTCAGCGGTACTTCCCAGAAGTACCCACCTCTTAATTAAATGAACATAGCAGCAGAATCTACGATTGAATACAAGATCCCCATAATCTATACATTATTAATATGAGGTGAGGCAAAGTATTTGAGTAACATGCTATTTAATAAGGTGTAGAAGATCTAAATCGTGATTATAATGTCCCTACCTTTCCCCATGGAGAATCCCATGAGGGCTCTCCTGGCTTGGAGGATTTCCACAAAGCAAAATCATTTGGAGAATGCTTCTCACTTAAGCGATCAGCTGAGATGCTCAGGTCACCTTTCAAAAGAGAAAATGTAAATACATACATTTTATTTAAACACCAGCATTACTGATTTTTGGCATCACTGTACCTCACATCAAGTGAATTAAAAAACCAAATAAATTAAAAAAAAAAAGAAAAGAAAAACACTCAGCCCTCAAAATTCCTCATAATTAACCTTGATGATCCTCTGGGATTCTGGTTAATGTTTGGTTGACAGAAAATCTGAAAACAAGTATCAGCTGCACCGCTTTCTAAGTTTTGACATGAGATTCATCTACATTCTCTCTGCAGGCACAATTCCAATATTGCAGTTACAGAAATTAAAAAACCCTGTACTCATAGACAAGTAAGACTGCAGAATCAATTAACTCCAAAGTTAGAAGTATCCAAATTAAGACTAGAATTGTCTTAATTTGCACACGTAACAGGATCAGAGGATATTTCTTCTACCCCTACTCTCAGTTGCAGCATAGAATGGCTGGTAGTTGTTCAATAGCTATGTTTACTGGCTTTTTACCATCACAGATGTGTTATGCATTATTTGCTGTTAGCTCCTTATGATCATTTAGGTGGTACTCTCATTATAATATCTTTAAAACATAAGGAATTTAGCATTTCTACAGTATTGTCCAAGACCAAAAGTGGTTAACAATACCACATACCACTTAAGAATCCAAGACAGATTAAAGACAAAACTGTCAAGGTTAAACTTGTCAATTAATTTTGATGTACAGGTTGAGATACCTGCAATCTCAATTGTTTAGAATATCAAACATTATGCACTTTAAAAGTATTACGCTTTTATTTACATTAATTGCAACTTTCAAAGCTTAGCATTTCTGTTGCCTGTGCATTATCTGTCAAGGTTATGACTGACATCACAAAAGAGTCAAAGCAGCTAAGCTGACAAGCAATAACTTGACCTACACATACTCTTGGTTAGTGACCAGGGTTCAGCTGGGATAGAGTTAACTTCCTTTCTAGTGGCTGCTGTGTTTCAGATTTGGTATGAAAGGAATGTTGATAATGCACATTGTTACCAGGTGATGTTTATATTATTCAAGGACTTTTTTCAGCTTCTCATAGAAGCTGAGAAGGAGCATAGACAGGACAAGCTGGCCAAAGGAATATTCCATACCATAGATGACATGCCCAGTATATAAATGGGGGTTGGCCAAGGGGCAGGAATCCACGATCACTGCTTGCAACAGGCTGGGCAACTGATAATCCAGCAGTGAAATGACTTGACTTGTATTACTTTATCTTGTATATTTTTTTACCTTTATTATTGTTATTTTCCTTTTCCATTATTGTTCAGTTCAACTGTCTTTATCTCAGCCCACAAGGTTTGGGTTTTTTTCCCTTTCCTCTCTTTTTCTCCCTTTCCTCCCTACCCTTCATGGGGTGTGGGGGGATGTGGGGGACAGAATTGAGAGAGTGGCTGCTTTGTCCTAGCTGCTGGCTGGGGTTAAACCACAACAGTTAGTTACGTTTATCACTCAGCATCGGTTCCTATTTGCAAAAGGACACAACAATTCACGAGAAGTGACTGGTTACGTGGTAGAAATTATACATTCATGTTACTGCAAAGATGGTGGTTTAAGCTAGCACCTTTTATTTCACATACAAGATTTTGGTTTTAAGGATTTGAATTGAGAAAAAAAATCTAAATCATAAAATCATATCCATTTTAAGCTGCATATCTTCAGATATTGCTAGTTTCACCTAGTATGAGTGCCCTAATTTCACCTAGTATGAGTGCTATTTAAAAATCTTTTAATATTCTGATAGACATTGTGGATGATTTGCTACTAAAACTGTGCAACCTTAGGAGCAGATAACTAATGAATCTGTTTTTTTGCACATTTGAAGCTACTCCTCTGCTATGGCTTGACTCAAAAAAATCTATATTTGGATTTAGTTCAACACAACAAGCTTTACAAAGTAAAAAGAGTTTTCAGTATGAAAGAGGAACCCAAATATTTGTCATTAAATAATCATAGCCTGATGTGGAGAGCTTTCACTTGGCATGTGGAAGACCCAGCTTCAAGTCTTTGCTCCTTGTACTTGAACCAGATGAACAGCCAAATAACTGGGCTATAGTCAAATGACTGAGCTATTCACAATTCTGACCAAAAAAACCCACAAACAAACAAACAAACCAATCCAAAAATATCCTCGAATGAATAATGTCTCTTGGTATTTTCCAATTAAAAACTTTCAGGAAAGTGATGGCTAAAGCTATGAAACTTTGGAAATCTACTGGTAAAGGAAGTGTGTATCAGGTAAACCATTCAAGTCTGACAGTAACTGATCCAAGTGTCAGTGACATCAATTGAAGAGATCAACACATCATGAGTTTCTTCAGCAACTTAAGCAAATGTTATTTCCCCTTTTTACCTTCACCCTCTTGAAGAGCTTTTTGATCACCTACAGCTTCAGGAACCAACTTAGCATAGGAGTGTTTTTCACTGGAATCAAACTTCATAGTATCAAAGTATACAGATCCATTGGACACATACCTGAAAAGTTAAAGATCATTATTTAGCTAACTTTTTACCAAGACTTCACTGAATTTTATCCCAAAAATCACTATCTTAAGTTCTCCAGTGAAACCATGAAACCACGAAACCACATACAGTGTAGTACTGCTCAGTATTCTAAAGATGACTTAGGTGAGCCTAAGTTTTAAGGCTTTTCCATAAAGACTTCAGACAAATCATTGAAAGTCATAATAAAATTGATCAAAGGGAAAACAACTAACATCTTTTGTTAAACTCTTAAGAAGTGAGATGTCAGGTAACAGTCCCAAGAGATGAAATATCTACAATACTTCTCGTCTCTTTTAATATTTTGCAATAATATAATATGAATCATGTTCATTTCACAGTCCATTTTGTCCTCCTTCACTTTGCTAATTTTGTCCCACTACAGCCGTAATAAAAACTCTGACACAAAGGTAAGTTTCAGGCCCATCAGGAATGCTGATGATTCAGTGCAAACAATTTTGTACTGTCTCTCCACCCCTCTTTTTTTTTTTTTTTTCAGAAAAATTTAAAATGTAGGTTTAAAGGAAGAACACTCAAGAGAAATTTTGGCAGTCTGAACCACAGGTTTGCTTTTTTCACAATAAAAATACATGAAAAATTGAGGCTGTTAACAGAAAGGGAACTCAAAAATGTCAGACAGGAATCTATCATGATAATTCATAACTTCTAAAGCTTTAGCTTGATTTTCACAAATATTAGACAAGGGCAGAAAAACAGTTTACAATTCCTTTTTTTTTTTACTTACGTTATTTACAACTAATTTCTAGCCATCTACTCAGGCATCCATTTCTGAAACTCCTTGCTGAAGGCCAAGAGTCAAACACAGTTCAAGTCAATGGGACTTTGACTATTTCTTTTGATGAATGAGGATTTCACCCTATAAATTTAATAATCTAACTTCCCTCTTTGTAAGACATCATAAGAAGTATAGAACAGCACATTTTCATCAGATGAGAAACAGCAGGTCTTTTGCAAAGAAACCTGAAGTTTCTTTATTTGATGAAACACTACTTCTAGAAAAGATGACTACTGCATATGAAAACAGGGAAAACAGTTCACTGTTAAGTGTTGAAAGCAATCATTCAAGCTCTGATACATTATAAGCATGCAACAAAAGCATCTAGTAGCAAACTTACCCATAACCATTATCCACAATCTTTTTCACAAAATCCACAATTTCTGGCACATATTCACTAACCCGTGTTAAAACATCTGGCGGTAAAACCTATAGATAAAATGTAGGATTTTATATATTTTTTTAAATATATATAAAAGTAAAAATATTTATACATATGCAAATATGCTCCAAATTGATTAAAAACTGGCTGAAAATCCAGTGACAGTAGAATCTAAGACTCCTGCTCTGAAGCAATGTGCTGTGGTCATTTTTTCCCTCAGCCTTTAAGGCAACATTAACAACAAACTACTGCAGGAGGTGTCAGCTCTTACACTTATCGCACTTCTGACAGAACAGGCAATAAGTCCCTCTGATTCGCAGGTAAATAAATAAACCTTCACTGATCTGAACCATTGCATATGACATGGAATTTCATCTGTAACAGGCAAATCTGTCCTTGATTGTTATCATCACATAATTTCTTAGTGGCTGAAGACTGATAAGTAGTCAGTCTAAATGCTGAGGCTGGCAGGGCTCTCATGCAGCTAAGACTCTCTCTCAAACTTCTGGATCACTTTATGATTACAAGCTGATATTACACCAAGGGGATGGGATGGAGTGCACACATCAAGCTTGATCACCAGTTAACTGGCTCTGGTAACTTGCACAATGGATTTAAGATTGTTGGGATGGAAACAGAACAGGTGTTAATGTAACAGCTACCTATTCACATTAAAGGAAATTCTCTATCAATAAGGTTGAAATATGAGGGTTTTGAAAGCTATTACGGAGGTAAATTGTATTCAGGGTATTATGAGGCTTGGCACATATACTTTTAGAACTGAAAATAGTTTGTTTACTTACATTGAGTGCTTCCATATCTTTATGAAACTCCCCTTCCCAGAATTTGGGGAGCTTTGAGAATATGGAATTGTCAGTCACCTGACTGCCAAATTTTGTGTCCAACCAGTCAGACAGCAAGTCTTTGGCTTCTTCCAACAGTGTCTATAAAACAATAATGGTAAGTGCAACTGATCAAAGACTTGCCCTATTTAAACACTGCAGAAAGATCTTATGCTGAACAGAGAGGTTTGCTTAAGGAAAAAGACACTTGGCTATGAATACAGAGTAATCTGTGCTTCTACCAAATTTTTATCATATTGCTCTTCATAAATACAGATGAAGCAAACAGAGGAAAGAAAAGAAACTGACAAGTGATATCTGTTTTATATATCAATCACTTAAATAGATATGTGGGATTTACACTGTAAACACTGGATGGGACCTGCAGTTTTGTCACATCATCTGTTCCCCCCATTACTATCAGATAATCCTAACAGAAGCCTTACTGTGCACATTGCTAAAAAAGTATTTGAAAGACTAATCAGCAAGGATATAATTCAGTCTTATATCAAAAGATGACTTTTTCTTTTAGAATAGGTTATAGCCCAGAAGGTGTGATTGCTTAGATTGTAGTTGTTTTTTTAAATTGTGTTAGGTCAGTATACACTTTTATAAAGGCGCTTGATATTAGAACAGCTGGACTTTTTTAAAAAAGATAATTAAGAGAGAAAATCGTCTCAAGAATGGAGCACATACCCTGTGCTTCCTACAGTAATTACCAGACATAATTTGAAAGCAAGAAAAGATGAAAGTGGAAACCAATTACTGAAAGACAGTAGTTATATTGACTGATTTGGTTACTGGGACAGTACCAAAGCCCAATAAGGTCAACAGGACTATTGTCACTAAATGTAATGGTCTTGGCATAAAAATTATCTTGAGCATAATTTTTCTTCTCTGATTAGAGACAGAAACAGTTGTGTAGAAAACTGCTACCAGTACTGGAATGCCATAAATGAATGTTCGGTAATTTATACTGAAAGCAATTCATCAAGACAAAAAAGTCAAAGAGAAAGTCTAAATATATGCAAGAGAAAAACACCCACTGGAAAGGTAAAAATAACTGAGTAATTATCACAGTGGGAGGAAAAAAAAAAAGTTATTGATAAAAACAGCATCCAAAACCTATATAGTCAAATTCAAGGGCCAAATTTCCTGTATTGAATGCAAAGTACTAAGAAGTCCTCAGGCCCACCATTCCTCTTTTAATGAATAAAAATTTCCATAATGTTTCAGGGAATTAATACAAGCTAAATATTATTTTTAAAACCCCTAACAATTGTAATCCAACTATAATTTAAAAAGGAGCTCGAACCGACCTCATGACATCTGTTGATCTCTTCTGCAGGGAGTTTTGCTAGCACAGCTTCTTGTAGGGGGTCAAAAGCAGACTTCACTGCATTTTGAATTCTTTCCAACATTTGCTTTTTATCTGGGTCTGTCGTCTCATTTAATTTAACTGAAAAGAGCTACAATTAAAAAAAATAATTATAAAGCAACTTGCAGTACAGTACTGCATACACAGATATGTGTTCCATACACAATATACTATCTTAGCCCCGTAGTACCTTGCTAGTGATGAATAATATATTATACCACATAAAAAGATTTGATATCAAACTTCTGAAATATATTCCTCATCAGAAATAAAGGTGAAAGTCAAAAGAATTTAGTTCACATCTAAATTCAGTTTTTCAGAAAGAATTTATAAATTACTACATCATCATTACTGTTGTTTAGTAATTTTCATTTTCTATGCAGTTGATCACCCTAATTACATTTGATTATCACAAATCTGAAAAGGAGAAGCTTTAATGTGAAATACAGAGAGATTAAATGCTATGCTTGGAGAGTATTTCAAGCAATGATACTTGGGCAAAATTTCCAGGTCTGTATTCAATTCATTAAACTGATAATCTATTTGTCATCTGTAGTTGTAAAATGACCAGGGAAACACCTTCCCCCACCTTCCCTTCAGTCCAGCATACACAATTTATTAAATCCCTAAAACTTTGGAGACTTTTTTCTCTTTCCAAGGCCATCAATGGTACAAAAGAGAAATCTCACAAGCTTTAAAAGATTACGGACATACCACCATTTAAAAACTATTTCAAAGGGTTGTTTTTAAAGTTTGAATTCTAATACACAAACATCCAATTGCTTTTTAATCTTTTTCCCCAGTACCCCAACAACAATATACATGTGCTCACAAACAAGTTCTATTGACATAAAAATCAGCCACGCCTTTTACACGTATAGTTCTTGTCAATTCTAAAACAACAGAAAACCACATGTGAAGTTCCAATAACATTCCTAATTTGTGTGGTACCAGTTCAACAGCGTTAACTGAAACAAGCAGAAAGTTTAAGGAGGTGGCAAAGTCAGAGTCATTTCTTTAAATGCTTTGCTACACTATTGACTGAGAACCTAAGACACTAGCAGGGATTAAATACCACGCCCACCTCTGAGGCAGTTTTAACATCTTCAAGTAGCTGATCTGGTGATGATTTGTTCTCTCTATACTGTTCAAAAAGGTAATTTTGTCTTGCTCTCTTGATGATCTACAAAGCAGAAACATGAAAATATTTTTGTGCAGTGACACAGAGTTCTACAAAGTGCAAATAAAATCTATTACATACCAAAGGCACTTCAGAATCTCTACAAATTTAACAAGCTACAAGAATTACATCAGTAATACAAATTAAACACACCAAACTAGTTAATCAGCTACCTCAACAAAGTTAATTAGGTATCTCAACAACAGGCAAATAAAATAAGTTATCTTTGTAAATTGCTTAGTCTTCATTACTTATGACAACATTCATTTATATACAAGAATACAGGCTTGCTACCATAGAAATGCTACAAAACTGAGAAAAATCAATAACTGTAAAAGTTAATAAGTGTAAGATTTATCATGGCTTATCAAATAGCAATTACATATGACTCTCTGAGTTCCATGCTCAAAGTACAGTATTTTAAATTGTAATTTAAAAAGACCTTACCTTATCATCAATATCTGTAATATTCATACAATAGAAAACGTCATATTTAAAATAATCCCTCAAAATTCTTCTCAGGATATCAAATGAGATGTATGACCTAAAACCATAAAAGATATAGGGATGTTTTTAGTGAACATCTCAAGTCTGTTCCTATTCTATGCACAAACTACTTTAATCTCAGAGTGAATTTTACAGTAGTTTTAATTTTCCCTCATCTACTAGTAAGTTTTTAAGCACACAATGACATAATATTATAACATGCTTTTAATCTCAAATCTCAAATGTTGAGGCTAATGAGACTATCTTCTAGTTATACACTCATCTAAATGAAGTACCTTTTTCTATTAATCTTTTGCTTCCAATAGGCACTATTACCCATATCAAAATAAGGAACTGCAGTACCTGGCGTGTCCCATGTGAGAAGCATCATAAACTGTTGGACCACAGCAATACCACAAGACCTTTTTTCCATTCTGAGGCTGAAATATTTCCTTAATTGAAAGGGAAGGTATAGTAATCAGAAGTTGAAAACATGATCTCAAGCCAGTAACACCACATTTGGAGATTAAACGTGAAAACGTGGATTATAATTACAAAAAAAGGAATAGTTATTCCATTCCTAGTTTTACTGTGAAAAAAGATCACCACTAGCTTTATCATGTAAGAGAGATAACAGGGTGTGGCTGCTCATGTTATCTGTACTCTTATCAATCAAGGTATCAGACTACAAAGATTTGGACTAGGCAGGGCACTATTCAAGCTGTATTTATAAAAGGGAAGATCAGACTTTCTTTTGCATTGAAAAAGGTTACAGAGTATAATCATTTCACACATACTTGGATACTACATCCCATATAACATTAGGATTCTTAATAGTTCCTCTCTTTCCCAAAGGACCTTCAAACAAGACCACAAGTTTTACCAGTTTATATTACAATAATATAATTGGTTTTTTTACACAGACAATGTCTAAAGAAAGAAACTGTGATTTTTATTCCATTCACATTGCCTATACTTAATGTGTACTACAGTTGAACCCGTGGCTATTTTGCATGATGATAACTTGCAGTTGGGAACTATATATTATGCAATATACACATAGATATACACACACTTGTAGTATATGTATATTTACGGTGTATATTATGACACTTGCCCAGCAAACACACTTGACTGACAGAAGCACGTGCTTGTTAACATTCCGCAAAATACAACCCAGAAACCTGTCTCCTAATAGGGTAAACACTTAAGAAATAAACATTTGATGACTTATCTACTTGTGTTTCTATGGAAATCTCCACTTTTCTTTCATTTAGTTACCTTATTTCGAGTCAGGCTGTTGTAGAGGCAGAGCCTAGAATGTTTTGTCCCTTCAGGGGGAGACCAGGGAGGCTGCACACGCTTGCCTTTACCTAGGGGAAAAAATAGTTTAAAGAGAACTGAAAATACACTTTCCACAAATAGATTTGCAACGTAATATTTTCTCCTCATCACATCACTAAGTTATTTCAAAAGAAAAAACACACATATAATTAGACAAAGCAGTTGCAATACTAGTAATCCAACTACTTTTGTTAGAGCTTCCAACAAAACCAATAAAACCAAAGTAAATTATTTCAATCTAGTTTATTTTCTACTCTCTGACTTGCCATTTCTATCAACTTTTGATCCAAGTAACAAAAAGAAAGAGGATATAAAAGTAAGAGCATGCAATTCAGTTAAAGAATTAACAAAAGCTTTGAAATTTAATGAATTGTTAATAAAGTGTTATGGCAGTCCTGGGCTTTCTGCAATGCTACTGATTTTACTGTGACAGCATATCACAGATCTCATACAGAATTTGCAAAAATCTCCAGAGACCAGAGTTAGCCCCTAGAGCCAATATTGACAGATTATGTGTACTCAGGGTGAGAGGGAGGGGAAATTGAAAGGTTCAGAAAGAACCTCAGCTTTTTATCATACATTGTTGCTATGTACACAAGGCATTTTTGAACACACTCATTTACCACAAATATGCTCCAATTCAGCAAGAGGCTAAATTTTGCCATCAAAGCGAGTAGTTAAAATCCAGGGTAATATTAGTGACAATATTCTTGCATTTGTTTTCTTTTAAACTTTTAAGAAGCAGCATAGTTGTTAAACTCATGGTTTTTTGAAACAAAAGATGAGTTTGCCATTTGTTAAAGAGCTGCAGTTTGCTACGCACAGGGCTGCTTACAGCTGCAATGATGTAAAACTAATTATCGCATTAACTAGGAATGAAAACAAACCAGGAAATTAAAAAATACAGCAAGGTTGCCAGCTTAATACACACAGCACCGTCTTTAGGAATTCTCATGGTATGTATTTTAACTGCAATTAAAATATTTGTTTTAAATAGAAACTACTTGTTTTGACAACAGAATTGCCTTCTGATCCTGTGTCTCAGAGCACTCTTCATTAACTAGGTTTCCCCCGATATAGTCACATGAATATTTTGGCTGAAAATCTTCAACTAATGTAAACATTCACGGTATAAAAAAAATTAACCTCTTCCTCATCTTACTTTTTTGAATAACTGCCTAAATAAGACAAAAAGACATTAACTGTAGTACTCTGTCTCACAAATGGACTCAATCTCCACATTATGGATCCACAGAAATATGTGTTTATTCTAAATATTTTGTTGTATGAGGTACTCCTGAAAAGAATACCTCAAGGTCAAGAGCTGTCTATCCATAACACAGACCATATACCACGGTATGGATTTGTTTACTCTTTGATTTACAAAGATTACGCTGGCATGCTTAATTGTGGCTAATGTTCCCCTCAGGGAAAGAAGCCTATGTGGGTTAGTCTAATAAAAGATAAATCTGTAAAGCTTTCTTTACTTATAACCACACTAAACATAAGAAAAAACCCAGATACTGCACCCTAAAGTTCTCAGCTTGCAGTTAGGCGTCACGCTACATCCACTACATGGACACCAAGGGCAAAGTAAGAGGCATACTGTTTAGTCTGCTCAAATATGTCTCTGCCAGCTATAGTCTTCTCCCTGGTCAAACTGAAGTTCATTTACTCTGAGCCACCCCTGGAGCTCTCTGATACCCCCAAAAAATACTGGTTAAATATCCAAGGTTGAAGAAGGGTGGCAGATTCACGTCATTTTCCTAGTGAACACTGCAGAACGCCATTTCAGGACTTCTAATACATATGCACAGATCATGAAGATAACAAGACATAACCCTTCAGAAGGGGAGACTTAACATTAATGATTTCACGGTCAGGAAAACCTTTTCTTATACTGCTCCACCCTGATCCATGAAAGTCTGTAGACAAATTGTAGTTACTGGAATTAAATCTGCTATCAGAGCCAGCCGTACAGCTGAGATTCCTTCACTGCTGAAAGGAAATCAATAACCAGTACAAATGCATGCAGGCACATACACATACAGAGAATCTACTCATAGCAGTCTCATTTTAACTGCTGGTCTGCTGGGAATTGAGAACACATGATGAGAGGTTGTGAGAAAATGCCACTGGAGTAATATTAGTCAACAACCATCAGGAAAAATAACAGACATTATGCATTCATTTGTAGGTATTGCAAGCACTATACAACAGCTCTGTGTCATTATTATTAATTATTTCATGACTCCCTGAGCAATATAAAGCAACTCCCTCACTATAAAGCAATTAAATTAGACTAGCTCATTGGAAAACAACTCAGGAGAGTGATGCAGGTCCCAAAAATGCCAGAACCCATGCTTACATAACGACCTAGATTAACCGGTTAGTATTTCCTCAAATCATCACCAATGCCTAAATTACCAGGGTTAAAAAAGAACCCCAAACATTCCTTTTGGAATTCAGTATTAATAACAACCATAAGAAGTAGTATTCAGTTTACTTTATGATGTTTGTATATTATACAACTATTTAGTTACCCTTGCAGAGGAAAAAAAGTGGACTGAGCAAATCCTGCTATTTTAGGGAACAAGCCAAAAGCCACATATTCTTTTACAATCCAGCAACTAGCTTTTTAAAGAAAATACACATAATTGAATTCTGTACACTGAGGAATTTTAAAATCAAAGAAACACGGAAACAGAGCTTTAACATTCAAGTATGTCAGAATCTATCAGTTACAAAGTAACTGTACGGAAGAAGAATTTCATAACCTTGAATACAAGTTGATACAGTAAATTTTAAAGCGTGCAAGGGAGTATGAAAGGGAACTTCTAGGAATTCTCAGCAATAAAAACCATTACAATGTCAGCTAGTCTATAACCTGCCCACCAGTTTCGTATTACTCACTTGTTTGAAGTTTACAAGGCTCATTTTTCTCACTGCTGCCATCATAGATTGCTTCTATGTGTCTGTACCACCGGACAACATGGATATACTGGTCCACAGGTGGCCCCGAAAACTTTCTGAATACCTCCACATCTGCATGTGAAAATGTGAACCCCTGGATATAACTACGAGTGCTCAGGTACTCGTTCAAAGCCTTCACCCTGGCTTCCTCTTCACTAATGCTCAGAATAAAACTGTAGCTGGAAGCTGTAAAGAGAGGCACAGGACATTTGGTCAGCATTAAAAGAAGAAGAAGATCCCATGACCAAAATATATCCTTATACTATACATATCCCCCTCTAAATTAGTTCTGGCAACTGACAAGAAATTTGAGAAAAATATATTTAATACAAGCTATTGAATAACTATATATTTCCTATTAATGGGATTACATTCATGCTGTGATGTGGGGTTTTTTTGAGACATCTTTACAAAGAGTACTAAGGACAAAACCACAGGTCCCTTTAATGAAGAAATACTATCTATCTGAAATTGGAGGAAATTCTTCACAGACAGCAAACTGAGTAAGTCACTCTTTTCCCCACTGAAAAACACTCATCCTGCAAATATTTAAATATGATTAATTTTATACACTGTGGATAGGTTGTGAATATGTCTACTGAAGTTGAGCATATTCTTAAACCTTTGCAGGACTGGTGCCTGCACGCAAGCTCCAAACATGATGCTCAGTTACTCCTACTTGCTCTCACAACTCAAAACTTAAGCTGTTGCTGTATATTTCCATATTTAGCCTATACGACTTTCTCTCCTCAAACACATGAATAGTATTTAAAATGAGTAAGATCTACACAAACAAACAGAAAGGATAATGGATCATGCTCCTCCCTCACAACTTTTCAATTCCATGATTTATTTGGTATACGGGCAAAGTAGGTTCAATTATGTCTCATCTTTACAAGCGCAGGGACACGGAGGAAGCGGAGAAGGGTTCTGTGACCTGGTGGGGATGCTCACAGTAGCAGCAAGCCCTGTGTAAGTCAGTGGGTACGAAGCACTGCGGAGGTTATGGCATCTGGGCTACCACTGACATTAGGTAAGCCTAGCAATTATATTTTCCTACAATGATTCAAGGTTTGTAACTCTGTTCATGTACTGTATAAACATTAAGCCAATATCCTGCTTAGGTAGTCAGCCAAGAAGGTAATTTAAGATGTAGTCAAGGTCATAGTGCAATAAAGTGAGAGAGGCAGAATGAGAACACCTGTCCCTGCTCCCAACCCTGACAGAGACCACTGCCACAAGCATTGCTTCTTACACTAGTGCAAACATCTTCTGCACAAGTAGTTCCCAAAGCATTGGAGGTGCTCATAGAGCAATGCTCTTGGAAAGGGAAGGATGACAGCAGATGGGGAAGTGATGGCTAGGACAGAATGTGAGGAACTGCAGAACTGAAAAGTTTTTCCAAATATCATCAGTTAAGACTTTATGAGCAGCTCATTTCCTATATGGAAATCAATTATTAAAATATTCTACAGGAATTCAAGATGACAGGAAAATGGCAGCTAGATAACAAGTACGTTTGTGTTTGACTCTTTTGAGCATAAGTGAGATACAGTGGCACACCAGCAGAACTAATAAAAAAGATAAGTGATTTAAAAAAATAAATTAAAAATAAAGGTCACAAAAGATATTTAAACATCATACACAAAAGCGAAGTCATATTCATGTAAAGCCTCAATCCTTCTCAAAGGCTATCTATGTAATTGTTCAGTATAAATAAGGAATAATGACTCATAACTTGACCTTATGGGCTTGCCTTACCCGGCTGAATGGGATTCAGCTTCGGCTCGCATAGTTTATTTTACTATAAACTTTTCAGGCTCCTAAATATTTACTGATGTTTATCGTGATAGAACTTTACCTATCTATACACATGAAATAGTTGGAAATAGTTACGTTCATTAACTATGGAAACCTAAGACATAAGTCTTCCTTGAATGTGAATTTTGTATCTATGAATCATATGAGGGAGAAGGCAAAAAAAAGTATTACAGGAATGATCTGTGTAGAAATGAAACTATATCTCAAAGAAAAGATCTTTGAAGACCTATTGCAAGGAAAGCAACACTCAATTTGCAAAGTATTATTAGGGTTATTATGACCATTATTCACACACCAGGCTGCTAATGGGAAGCAAGTCAGTGTATCTGAAACAATATAAGTGCTTTCCAACCACATCTGTAAACCAATCTAAAAGGGAAGTTGCACAAACTTACACACAAATACAACAAAGATGACAGAACTCATACAAGCTAATTTTGGTAAGGAGAGATGGCAAATACTGCCTGTGAATGTCAGTACCAGCTTAACCCTGATAGCAGAGCAGCCAAAATTACTTTGAACAATCTTGGCATGCACTTTAATACTTGAAATTATAAAGTTTGACGTGATGTCTACTTGCAAGAGCAGCTGCAGACTTGAAAGTGTAATACATCAAAGAAACCAGTTAGCCCAGGGAACCTAACAGGAGGATGTCTTTATGTTGAGACTGATCACTGACTCAAATTCAGCCCAAACTCATGTCCATGATTGCACACCACAGCAAGTGCAGTACAGCATGAACACACCTGAGCAGCTGTTGACAGGGTTTCTCAGGGCACAACAGCAGCTGACCCATAGCAGTCGTGAGCTCCCAGCACACTCACTGCACCAATACAAGTTTCCCACATTGGTTTCACAGGCTGTGCTGAGCTCCAACTAGACTGACAGCTGCATTTCAAACCATGACACCTAGCTTAAAGCCAGCACACGTGTGTTCTACTCCGCTGCAGTCAGATGCAGAGATTCAAGCAAATTTGCTGTGTTTGAGAGAGTGCTGAGTGATCAGTGCAATTCTGAATTATCTCCGAGAATCCTTTTTCAGCACATAGAAGGCAAAATCATCCTCGCTTCTGGCATTCTTGTGAGTAGCTCCAAACTGGACTGACCTAATAAAATAAAAGCTCTTCTCCTGAAGCACAAGGTACTCTTCTGGGAAGAAAGAATGAGTATGACAACACTGCCCTTTGGAAGGCAGTATACCAGAAGACTCTTTCTTTTTAAGCAAAAGAAATCAGTCAAAACTGTCTTTACATAAAAGTCTGTTCTGATTTCGCTTATATCACTACTAAAAACAAGAGTAGTAAATCTACAGAATCTTGTTTTTCTGTGATTTATATTCTGCACCTTCAGTTCCCTGCCTCAGTGTCTCACAATGCCTTTAATTCATCACACACTCCCACTGAAAGATTTCCTGGTACCTCTGAAGTGTTTCATCTGCTCTCCTCATACACTTGAGTAACCCCATCCTCCTGTACAGCTCCAATCCATCTTTGCTCAGTCTGCCAACGTTGTGCAAGAGGCAGCCCACTGGCAATTGTAACTAATACCAATCAATGGATTCAAAAACTATTGAGAGAGAAGGGACAATGGACATATATAGGTCTCACCTGTTTTACCCCTGTTGCTTTAGGAAAGCAGGCTAAGAAATAGCCCTTCTCTCTGACTGCAATTTTTTCCCCTCCCAAAACAGAAAAATTACAGTTGCTACTACTCAATTGCATTAGGAAGTGTCTTCTTGACAACAGAAATGCAGGAGTATTACAGAGCTGTTGCATAACACTGAATGTTAACTCATGTGAATCGAATGATTCGTAGACATCAAATCATATCACTCAAGGGCAACTCCGTTCAGAAAACAAGCACTGAGCACAAGTATTGGAGAGGTAGCAAAATAACCATGAAAAAATCATAAGAATGAATGTTAATAACGTAACACTCCCTCCGCATTAAAAAGTTGTTTCAAAAAAATTCCACTGTAGATGTTAATTAATACAGTTCTCATACAGTAATTGCCGGTGTATGACCTCTTTGGGGGATATAATTGTCATACATTCTTCCTTCCATGCATGGAGTACTTCAGAGACTACTAAAGGATATTTGGAATTTGCCTGCAAGACTGTAGCAACACACAGACTCAAAGGTGTAAGATCACTTCTGCATTTTATTTGCACATAAAATACCTTTTGAAGTTTAATCAAGATGTGCAACCCACAGAATACCAGATTTGATTGAAATTTTTCACTTTTATTAACTTGAAAACGAAAACCTCTGTTCCTTGAAGGTGTTGACAGCAACGTAAACACAGAAAAGCCATAAAGCAGGCAGTAAGCTGGCTGACACAAAAACAAGGAGTTACTTTGCTTCAGGGAAAAATTAGGTTTCCTGGGCTTCCCTGAACCTGCTAACCTTGTCAGTCGTAATTAGATGACAACTGAAATGTTCTGGGATTTCTGCAGAGGCATTCACTGAGAAGAAATCTTAGACATTTCTGAATATTTTACAATGTCATTTCTCCTCCAATTTGGCTTTCACAAATTTAACACAACTCATAAAAGATAAGTGTAACGTCTCATTATTAATACAGCTGCAAATTGGCCATTTATCATTCTGGATGGCCACTCTGGTAGCTTTGGAAGGAAGTCCAACTATCTGCTCAGCCAAGACGAATTATCCTTTTCCATAAAAAATTCAGAAGAACGGAACCAATCTAGCTATCCACCTATGCAAGACACAGCATACACACAGCAAGACAAAGGGCTTTTCAAGACTCACACACGAGGGTCAAGAGTCTTTTAGTAGAGCACGGATTTTTAAGATGGGAGTATGCCACCAAGGAAGAGCTTGTCATTCCTAGTCACTTTAGCTCTGTGAGTTCCACTTCCACTTCTCCTGAACTGAAACTAAATGTAACTATTACAACTTCAGTAAAAAGCTAATAACATTTGCCCAATAATAAAATTAACTTAAAAGTTTCTTAAAGCATACCTGAACTGAGCCTTTGGAGGGGGTCTTTTCCACCCAACCTTAACTAAGATACTGAAAATACATCTGAAAAAAACAGTCCCTTGACAACAATAAATGTTTTTGGACTCCCTTACATAGGAACATTACTTGTGATGAACAAAGAGCGAAGTAACTTTCAGGAACAAAGGAAAAGGGAAAAAATCTCTGAATCTACAGATCCTTAACTGGAATGACAGAAATTTCCAACCCCTTACATACCATAATGGTATTTCATACTTGTATGACTGGTATTCCAAGTTTCCATTGCTACTTTGCTTTCCAGTAGCGCCAAAAATTATAGGACTACCCTAGCCCTCCTTCCATATGGAACAGCGTAGAATAACCCATCATTAAAATATGACCACAAAAAAAAAGTCCAGAAAAGTCAAAAAGTTCAGACGTGAGTTCAAGGGAGAACACAGATGACTAGGAAAGACAGTAAGGAAGAGAGAGGCAGGTGAAAGAGAGCAGACAATGTGGTGATAAACGGACAACTGACTAAGCGGTCTGTCAGCCACCTAACATCTCTTCGAACCCACCATGCTGGAGAACAGCTGCTTCCAGACTTCAGTACCGAGAAGCTCCAAGTTCTTTCCACAAACCATCATTAACCTTTAAATTAGCAAGGCACGATGTGGATCGCCTCCTGTGGTCTTGCAAGGCACCATAGGTCCTTGTGAGAGGTGAGAAGCACCTACAGATCTACGCTTCCCACCACCCCATCCACGTCCAGACCCAGACACACTTCCAACTCCTCACTACCCATACCCTGAAGTGGCATCAGGACCTGCTTACGTGTCACCTGCCACTGAGGGACACAGGGACACCCACCCAACAGCGGATTTCACACGTCGCCTCTGCCCCTGAGCGTGTCGTGACGGCTGCTCAGGCCCCAAGGGACGCGTCGAGGCCGCCGCCGGGGCAACACCCCAACGCCCCCAGCCGCCATTTCCCGCCCCGACGCCTCAGCCGCCGTGACAGGGCGGGTGGGTCGGCGGCCGCCCCCCCTCCCGCCGCCGCCTGACGTCACGGCGCCCACCTGACACCGTGACAGCGGCGGAGGCGTGACACAGAGCCGGTGACAACCCCGCAGGACCCCTCGCCTCGCCTCCCCGGGCCTCGGCGGCGCTCGGTCGCCGACCTACCCTGCTCGGCGGCGGCCGCTGCCATCCTGCTGCTGCCTCCTCCTTCTCCTCCTCCCCTCAGCTCGCAAGCTGATGCAACAGCGTGCCCGGAAAGCGTCGCCCCGCCCCGCCCCGCCCGCCGCTACGTTACTTCCGACGGGCGCCCCCCGCCTTCCCGCCAAGCGGGCGGCCATCGGGCGGGCGTCGCGCGGCCGGGGTGTGCTGAGGCGGCGGGGATTTACCACAGCCCCAGAGCGGCCGGCGACGGGCCCCCCTCCCTCACGGAAGAAGGTCCAAGAGTCAGTGCCAGCTTCTGGCTCGACCAGGCTTTTATTGCTGTGCTTCAAACATAAGCGTTCCGAGCATACCGATACAAAGCAAAACACAGTTGTTTCGGAAACCAAAGCGTCGCAATTCTCTCAAAAAACAGCGGCAGCCTCTTCGTTCCCACCGCCCGGGCCCGCCTCACGGGAAGGGAAGCATGAGCTGCGGCTCCTTGCTCTCAAGCCGGCATCCGGTGCCTGAGTTTAATATCATACAACTCAAAAGACCTTAGTGAACATCACAACCGGAGTCCGTGTCAACACCGACGGCGTTAAATCACTTCCAGCTCCCCATGTGAAGGTGAGGAGGATATCAAGTCCGTGCCATCATTTTTACTAGCAGTTTGTTGATGTCCTCATTTACAGGAAGTTTGTAGGCATACATATGTACACAGGAGCATTTCTGAAGTTCATCGTAAACATTAATCTGTAACTTCTACTTTACTAATAATGTTATTACTTTTTAAAGTGTTCACTATGTTATCATAAGCCTTGTTATCTAGATACCTTAACTCATCCAGTAACTTAATAATAGATTGTTTCTCTCCCAGTGAGTTTTTCCAGGTGAGAAGCATCTGATAAGATTGCTCTTCTATATCATTAGGAAAGTCATAAATAATTTTAACAATATCATTTTCTGGCAGATGAGTTCTCATAAGCCGCTTCCATTTTTTCGGTGGTACTTCCTTTATAAAGGCCAAAAAGCTATCTCTCAGTTCTGAAAAAACAAACACACAACACACATCAGCTTAGGTTCTAAAATACAGATCTTTTTTTCATAGCTAACTTACATCTTTTCCTATTAATTTTCATCCAATACAAGCACAGACCAAACAGCAGTCAGGTTTGGCACCTAAGAAGCAGCAGGACAAATAGCTCAGCGATCTTGTAAGATGCTAAAGGTACCAGTCTACAAATCTCAAAAGTAGTCTCTTAAGATGAGACACGATTCAGTAAAGCGGTTTTGAGGAAAGTTTCATTTGCCTGCATGTCTTCACTTAAGCTTAATAAGGCTACCCAAGAGTAGACTTTAACCACTTCACTATGCTACTGATATGTTTGCCACACCAAGAACAGCACGAGCAAAACCCGATGCTTGGTCATCCAGCACATGAACTTGCTGGGTACAGGTAGACGTATGGGCATTCAATGCAGTCTTCCATGTGAGCAGACATTTGACAGAAAGAGCTCCTGCTCTCACCTACGCCTCACTCATTAAGGCAGAGTACAAGGCTGCAATGCAGACTTGTTTAAAACATACAAAAAAAAATTTGTACCATTCTTGTTCCTCAAAGCATGACTGCATCATACCCCTGTGCAGAAAAGCCATAATATTATAATTATTTATTACAATAAACTGAAAGCCTCATAGCTCTAAGCAATATTCATTAGTCTACTTAAGAAATAGTGTAGGGAGGATAAAGTCAACACGAAAAAAACAAATTCCTACTACTGCCAATTTATAGAATACTTACCTTTCTGAGAGAGATCTTTAACAATTATTTGATATTTTCGTTTTCGTACCTGTAATGCAAAATTGGATCATTACTCAGATGACTTCATTCACCATTATTCCTGAACTATTTGATAGCTTGCTTCCACAGCACACACACCAATAAGGTTGGGGGGGTGGGGGAGCAGATTTCACAGCACAGCTGAAAGTATTTGAGTAAAGAAAACTGCATGCTGAAACAGCCATGAAGCAACAAGGCAACACATTTGCTGCTATTGCAAAAGAATAGCCTCTGTGTAAATATTGACCAGGGAGATGAGCGAGGAAGAGAAGATTAAAGGAGGGACTGAAGTTTGCTTTCCCAAGATATCACTTCCTATACTTTTTTAATCAATCTTTAAGGCAAAGCCTCCTCTTCCCTATTGTTCTACCTGAAAACAACATCTATCACTCAAAGAACAGTTAAGAACTCAACTGAAATTACACGTCTATCAGAGAAAAGACAATGATAATTCCATAAACGCACACTTACCGTATGATTTGCTGGTATCCTATCACTCGGTACGTTAGACAGGGCATTCTGCTGGCAGGCAAGATTCTGCCCAGTTTTTGCTGCCAGTGAAAACTCAGCGATCCTCCTCCAGCACTTTTCCATGTGGTGCCTCCAGACCCTGGGCAGGATGGTGCCCCGCTCAGAAAGCGCAACACTGTTTTCCTCTGGTGATGGGTTTTTTCCTTCCAAACTAAGGTTGATTTGTGCTTCGTCCTCTGGGCTCTCACCAGAGCTCTTATCCTCTGGGTTGTTTGCATTATTTGCAGGTGTCTCCACTTCTGGTAAAATGAGGGTTTCAGTACTGCCCTCAGACTCCTACAAAGAAAAAGAACATATTCTAAGATATCTTTCATATGTAGGCCTTCAAGGACAGTCTGGAGGAAGAACATAGAATACTTGAATTCACCAGATGTCAGAGAAATAATAGCAGGACTACTAATTTGGTGAAGTTACAAACATGCAAAAATTACAGTCTTTATAGGCTTAGACTTTAAGTGGTTTCAGAGCCTAAACTCCCCGCTTCACTGGCTGTTCTTCTCCCACTGGACTGTGGGGTAAGGCTCACAGGCTACCTCCATAGCAAACGCAGCAAACTTTTCCTGATGTTTTCACTGGCAAGTACTGCTGCATGCTCCTCTCTAGGTATGGAAGGCACACCCCTCCTGTGGCCAGAGGAAATTCAATTGCCTTGCTGCACCCGAGCTGACTTAACAGCAATGGGGGCCTAAAGCCTATCATTGTATCAAGGCTGATTCTCTCAGAGCTTTTGCCAAGCTGATACTAGCATATCAGCTCTGTGTAAGTGAACTAGCTTGGACTTTTCTTGGATGGATTAGTTTCTCTGGTAGATTCACAAATGAGAATCAGTTGAAAGAAGCCAGTGAGCACCAGTGCACATTGCATAGCTTTTGCAAGGGGACAAAGAGGGAAGCAAGTAAGAAGGGCTGCATCATTTTTAGCATTGTCAGTACTTTAAACAAGCATATGCCAGGACATACAGCTCCAACTCATCAAGAGAGGTACAAGTACAAAGCAGACCAGCCTCTATCAAGTGTATCATCTAGTTTAAACTGGAAAGCTTTAGAATTTTTAATTTTTTTTTTAAAGGTGGGAAATGAGGGTGAGGAGTGACTGTTTTTCCAATGAGACTTCCATACAGCTCCCCCATGAGCATAAGCCAGTGTGATTTCTGTTTGCACAAGGTCAGTGACCCAAGTGTGACACCACCATGTGACTAACATGCGTAAGCAGGGATGTGAGGGGAACCACCCCACACATCACACATGTAGTTGTACATCATCCTCATTGAACCCACTTTTTCTTTAAGGGTGCAAACAGGTTAAACAAGTTGATTCTATTTATACAGACTAGTGCTTAAATAGGCAACTGAAGGTACTCAGCATAGCTGACTAATAGCTGCTGCTCTATTTCGGAATGAAATAAAGTATCATCTAGTTTGGTTTGGGTTTTTTGTTTTGTTTTTTTTTTTTTTTGCTTGTGGGGTTGTTTTTGTTTGACAGCAGTGTAAATTCCTTGATACTCTGCAAAGGACTGCGTGTTGGTGCTAACATGCCCAGTCTCAGGACTGCATCAATGTAACTCTCCTTCGCAAATGAGGTTTTTGTTACAGTAGCATGAAGACTCCCAAGTGCGCAGGCATTGCAACTCAAGACTGTGGCAACTCTTCCCTCAGAGCTTGCATCATTCTACTACCATTTTATTCAAAATAAAGAGTGCTATATTTGCCTATTCCTATGCTACAGGATTTTGACCAGGTTTTCTGTCACGTTTCTTCATCAGCTTCTACGAATGCATGAAGTGCTGCGGATCTGGCCAGGGCTTGGGGGGAGACATAACCCAATAAAAACCCATGGGTGATTCACATATTTGAGACACTTATGGACCTTAAAAAAGAAAAGAGTTTAAGGTGATGTTTTTAACAGATCTTTCAATTCTGTTTCTTCCATCTTCAAGTATTTGTGACATAATTAAGATGCATTTATTTACTTGAAATGTCTAACTAGTAAGATTAGACAATAGCTCATGCGCCAAGTGAGTAGTGCATGCAGTGGGTGAGGGTCAAGAAAGGCAGCAGGGAGAAAAAGGTGCTGTACACATGCTACAAGAAGAATCTGGATGCTTTTCTTGGATGCTCATCAAGACAAACATTTGTTTTACAGCTTGGCATTATGCATCATTAACTATACTAGTGAAGACTTGAGCTTATTTTTGCTTCCCTGTGCTGTTAGGAGTGTAGCTTCTAAATAGAGGAGTTAAAGGTACACTAGCTAAATACAAACTAGTCTTGTATTTATCTTGCAAAATGCTAGACTAGCAATAATCTTTTTAGACTGAAACAGTAAGGTTCTGAAATAGTGTTTGACTACAGGAGGCCAGGGTGAACCTAGCTTTGAAGTCAGCAGCCAGCCTTAGGTTGGTAAACCCTTTTTCTGGGATGTACTTCTGAACCTATATGCTCTGAGCCCTGAACCCCTTGTCATATGGGACTGTCTAGGGCCAAGAAGTTCTACTGCCACGTTCTGGTCTGTAGCTTGTGACAAGAACCCAAGGGCAGGAAGACTCAGTCACTTTCCTGGATCAAGAGGAAGAAGCCTTATGAACAAATAATGTTGTGGTCAAAATGCAAGGAAAGCTGGACCATCACTATGCAGGCAGTTTGAAGTGAAAGCTTGCACTTAGCCTTATTTTTTTTTTCCACTTTCAAAACATCCTGGCCACAGGCTCTGGAATATTTCCATGGGAAGCACAGGAAAGGCTAACTGCAGTGGACACATGCAGCTAACGAACACATCAGGCCCTTGCTAATATCTGGCCCTGTATGAATCACAACTTGTTACATCACAGGAATGCATCCTACCAGAGGTCTACAGTGAGACAAGAAATTGAGAGCTGTGTATTAGGTACAGTTATGCAGTGCACAATTAAGCTGCAGAAAACTGAGATTAAACACTTGATCTGTCATATACTTACCAGACCTTTCTCTGCATCTTTATCAGGTGAAGCAGCTGGAAAACAAGATAAATGTCTAAGAAACTCTTTGGAATTGCAGCAACTTAAACATAGCTGAATTCACACAAGATTTATATGCAGTAGACACAGTCGTAACACAAACCAAAGCTCGAATACAAGCCATTTACTTTCCTTGACTTGTCATACATTTCATGAGAGTATTACCCTTAGCTTCCATGAACAGCACCGACACTGTGCCTTCATACAGGGGCTGAAGAGTCCCACTTAGTAAAGTACAGACCACAAGATGCGGTTTGGCTTTTAAGCCACTCTCTCAACCTCCCCCACTCCAGCTTATGCTTCTTAGCATTTTTGTGGGCTATTGCAATATAAAAGAGAAGGCACAAATTGTCTTTACTGCAATACAATCAGGAAGACATGATTCAGAAGAAGTTAACATTCAAAATAATTATTCTAACTAAACTAGTTGCAAAAACATTTTAATATGCAGTGGTAGAAAGAAAAGTTTCTCAGGAAACATCTACATTTCCACTAAAAAAATAAAAGTAATCCACACAGGATTTACCAATCTAACAGTCATGTTAAGGGAACAATTTGTAGAAAAAAATTATCACAGCCAAACACAATGAATGAAAGTACTTAATGATCTAATTAGTTGCTACTTCTCATCCCATGTGTCTGAGCTCACACAGATTTTTCTCACTCTTTTACAACACAATGCAAATGGATAGGAAAAGTCCTTTTAAGGACCTTATGCTAATCTTGCTTTGAAGCAAAGGCATCTGTCAGCAAAGTAAGAAAGCTCACAGTTAAATTTTGTGCATTTTGTTTACCGAACAAAACGAATCTCCATTATACAGGAGTTAATTAATCGAATCACGTACTAAATGAGCTAGAGCTTAAAACGGGTGTCTTTAAGGTATCACAAAAACTACAGATAGCCTTAGTGAATGCTCTGCCTAGTTCTGGAAAGTTTATAGATAGTAATCAAGCAGTTACCTTTACCATTCTTCAGCTTTCTAATTACAAATAACAGCAACAAACCAACAAAAACCACCAAAATAACCACAGTAATCCAAACAAAAGCTGTGCTTCCTGCAAAGGAAAAAGGAATAAAGTTAGTACTGAAGCAGTCCCCAAACAAGATATTAAGTGCAAGTCTTCCCTGCTGTCCAAGAGAACAGCCTAAGCTCAGCACCAGTGCAGTGACACAGCTAGCTTGTCCTGGAAAAGGTACCGGGACTATCAGCTGACCTGAATGGGCAAGTACTTGTTTGCACTGCGCATCATTATCCCAAAGGGGGATTCTGCAATCAGAAGCTGCAATACAAGTTCTAAAAGGCTTTCTGAAGAGACATTTAACAGAGGGCAACAAGTATGCCAAGACAGCAGCGAGTTTCAGGTGCTGTAGTGTTGGTAGTGTGAGTTCCTTCTTTCTCTAGTCTGGCAGAAGCTATCTACCAGCAGAAGAGAAAGCCACCCCATACACAGCTTTTCAGACATGGAAAACGCAAATGACGTCTTTACATCACCAGTAACTTTCAATGGTGTCACTGTTGCAACTTTGAAAACCCTAGCAATGTGTGTAGCTTGTCACTGAGTGACATTTAAGATGGTTTGTCACTCCAACCCTTTTGAGACCTTGTCTCTAGGAAGTAATTCCCTGACCAAAATACAGAAGCTCTTGAACTCGTTACAGTGGTTCAAACCACTATTTTACAGACAGCTCTGGTGTTATTAGCCTGAAGCCTCAGATCCAACAGACCAAGTCAAATGATATTTGTGTACCAGACCTTGATCGGGTGAGCCACATCCTAGGTCCATAGTAGCATTGCAATTCTGCACGATTTCTTTCCCATCTGGACACCTGAAGTGGATGGCAACATAGAGTTCTATCAACATTTCCAGAGCAACATGCAGCTTTGACCAGGCCTGATTTTTTTTCAGGCAGAGCTTAGACACATGAACAGAACATGCATAAACAGATAACTTTGTTAAAGTGCACCTTTAAACAACCCAAGATAAGACTACAAGATTAAACAGAAGCAAAGCAGACAGAAGCTAACATACATGAGCTTTAAGAGGCAGGAAAAAAGCCCAGAGTAGCTGCATTATTCATGCACAGTTTGTTTCCTTAAGCAGGTGGTTCTACCTTCCAAAATTTTAGAGTGGCTGCTGCAAAGCTCATTCAGGTGTGTACATGGGGAAGTAGTAATTTGAAGACATGAAAAGTGTAAGCTTACAGCCATAAGCAACAAGTAAAACGATACCAAAATCCGTATCTTTCTAGGTCTCAATCTCATGTATTTTGACACCTAAAATTTAAATGCGTGAATAATACCACTTGGCTTCAGGGCAATTATTTACAGCCTGTTGTGTTAGGTATTAGCACAGATTGGGCCACAGCTCTAACATTCCCTAGAAGGAAAACAGTCACTTGCATTCATTATCAAACTTACACTGTACTGCATCTCTGACATATTTCACAGCCTTCAGCAGGGCAGAAATACCCTTGTTTGCATTGGCATTCAGTATCATGCATCAGAGTACAGGGTCTCAAAGTTATCTGATCTAAAAATAAAATATAAGTTACAAAGTAAATATAAAATTTGTGACTCTACAGTGGTGCAAAAATTATACTCAGGCCATAAAGGCAACTTATTTATAAATTCAATATTGTCAATGACCGACATGCAAAAAAAACCCCAAAACACAGGACAGGACTTTCCACATTAAAGAAGGGGAAAAGGGTTAAGGTTTCATCAAAACCACGCTTGGTACCATCTTTGCACTGTCTGCACGACAAGCATTCTTCCAAGCCATTCTCATGGGCAGTATAACTCTCTCCTTCAGTGCAAGGGACGCATTTTCCTCTCGAGTGCGGAGCGCTGCAGTGCTGAGCAACATAAGTACCTGTGGAAGAGGAGAAGCGGCAGCAGTCTCAAGGGATCATTTAACAGGCCGAGGACTATAACAGGATTCTACAGCACAAAGCCATTTTTGGTGAAAGTTCAACCCCTCCTCACAAGTCAGTGGCGCACCACGTGAACCGCGTGGCTCAGCAGGCACACTTGTATGTAGCTTGCCACTCAGACAGGGAGCAGCGGCAGATGAGGCATCCAGCCAGGCCTCTGCCAGGACACACTGGGGACAAGGATGACTTAGAGCAGCACTTGGGGAGTCACCCATGCAGCCAGCACCATCTCCTCTGAAGGAGCACAGCGAGAATTGCTCATAACAACATCTCTTCCCCTTTGAATTATCTTAAAATACACCAGAGAGCCCTCCAATACTATGTAGGGGCAGGGTGCTGCTTGGCAAGAAGCTTGTTAGCCCTGCACACATTGAGCAAGGAGGGGACAGCAAACGCAAACCAAAGTTTTACCTACAGATGCAGAAATATCAGAATTCTCCTAGGCCTGTTCTTTGTGCAACTGAAGTTTGTTGGTTTTGTGTTTTTGGTTTTTTTTTTTTAAAAAAAAGAAAAACAAACCACAACACATCATCCAACTTAGAAGACTTTATCCTCAACAGCAGGCAGAGGCTTTCTGGCTTGCTGCCAAGGCACCTCTCCCAGTCACCACCTATTGCGCAAGGGACTCTCACTTCAAAATGGAGCCGGACCTTAGCAGCACCAAGAAGCCATCACAGCTCCAGCTTGGCTTACACTTTCACCGGATGCAACGTAAAAAAACAACCAGTGGTGACGCAGTCATCTCCATGAGGAAAAAAATACGGCCGATAGCAGCTATAACTGCCTGAAGCCTTACCTGCTGGACAAAATAGGCAGCAGTGACCTTCATGTAAGTATTCTCCCTCCCCGCAGTCCTGTGCTCCGGTTCCAGGCATTATCAGCAGTATAACCTGCAGCAGAGACAAACAGGTGTTGGAGTGATTCATCCTCCCAGGACACGATAACCATCGCGGGGAGATGTTCCTGTAAAGACTTGAAAACACATTCAGAAGTTCATGGGAAGCCACAAAGGAAACCCAAACTAATTTCTGCTAAGTGTGCCGCTCACAGCCATAATTACAATCACAAAGCTGGGGTTAGAGCAGCACCTTGCAGCGGCTGATGGGTTTTAGGCAATTACTGCCACAGTTCCCCACCTCCCTATTAAACTTCTATTTTCTTTTTACTAATTCACTGCAAGTGAACCTCAGAGGCCGAGGTTTCTGCCTCGTACAAGGGATCCCTTTCTCCCTCCTCCCATCTTTTTAATTCAGCCTTAGTCTCCCTCCAGCAAAATGGAGGAGACGCCCCAGAGACGTCATCCAACATTTCTCGCCGGCTCTGTAATCTTCGTCAGAAGGCAAGTAGTTGAGTCATTAAGAAAAATAACTTACTGTAGCCACAGGAGCATTAGGATTTTTTTTTTTATTTTATTTTTTTAAGGCACCTGTGGGATGCGCACCTCGGCAAGGCTGCAGCGGAGCGAGGATCGGCTGCCCAGCACCCGGAGGCCAGGTGCTTCACAAGGAGACGAGCGGGGAGCCCACACCCCGCCGGTTTCGGCCGCCGAGGTACATCCCTCACTTAGGGCACACACGGGAGAGAAAGTGCTAAGGCACAGAGGCACGAGTAGGGGAAGGGGCGGCCGCGGAGCTCCCCGTCGCTAATTGCCAGCTTCTAAACTGAAACTGGCACTCCCCGGCTCCCGCAGCTCCACTCTTTCAACTCTCTCCCCGGGGACGGTAGGTTTTCCCCATAATCGCGTAGCTGAGAAAACCACCAATTTCACAACTGGAAAACGTGAGGGCTATCAGAGAGCTCACGCCTGACTTGTAATTTTCTTTTTTCCGAGGAGAGAGGGAAGAGCTGGGTTTAATCCACGACAGCTGCGCTTCCTTAACCTTTTTAGGTCTAGGGGAGCTGTATTAACTCAGGATACCCGAAACTTCAAGCAACACGAAAAAAAAGTTAAGAGGAGCTACTAAAGTTTGTTGAGGAAAAGGAGGATAGAAAACCCCGCCAGGCTCCTCCAGGCGGGACTTGGAGGAAGATTTTCTTCCCCCTCCCCCCGCAAAGGAGGGATTTGGGGGCTGGCTGCGGCCAGGTGCCGGCCTCCACTCGCCGCAAGTAGGCGGAGGAGGAGCCCCTGCCCGCGAACAGCGGCCCCAGCCAGAGAGGATCCCCCCCCGCCCCAAGTCCCGTCCCGACCCCGGTACCCACCAGCAGCAGTAGCCCCGTCACGGCTCCGGCTCCCATAGCAGCGCCCGGCGCGGCCCCACTGCGCGCTGCGCTGCGCTCCGCTCGATGGGGCCCACAGGGCGGTGCCGGCGCTTTATCCGCCCCCGGGGGCGGGCCACCGCTTTCCGCCCCCGCCGCTACGGGGCTGCAGACCCCTCGGAGAGAAGCGGGACCACCGGAGAGCGCGTACCCCGGTAGCACACTGCCCACCCACTGGAGTCGAGGGGGTCAACGTCGTGCCTTAGGACATGCCCTGGTACCACGCTTTGCACCTATTAGAGCGGGAGGAAACCATATTAGGAAATGGGCCGATTCGCGTGTTTCCGCCCACAGCTCACGTGTTGTTCGCTGATCACGAAAAGGAGGGTTTTCTGAAGTCCTGAAAGAGTTCTGAACTTTTTCAACAGCAGTTATTCCTCCTGCAGAAATAACATTTCTGGCCATGATTTTCCTCACGCATCCTCTAGGTGCACATAACTGGCATGTAGGAACATTCACCTCCAGTTGTTGGATTAAAATTAATGGCACAATGATTTATAGACTGTTCCTTTTTGGATTATTTTTTAATCCCCCGCGGCAGCAGCAGTAAGTGGTGCAAATTCCTCCTCTGATGATGCATAGTTTATGTAGGTTAATAGCTTCTTTCATTGAACTGCTCCTCTTGTGGTAACAGCTTTTGTTTTTATTGAACTGCAGTAACAAGTCCCAGTGAAATCCCTGTGGGTGCATAGTTTGGTAAAATGGAAAAGATCCAAAGAATTTCAAGCATTTGCTTTACACCTACTGAAGGCTTCCTGTTAAGCACTGCTTCTCTTTGGTTCAGGTGGGTTTGGGGATTTATTTAGTTATTTATTTTCTAAAGTAACTATGTCTCAAACCCAGAATACATTTGTACCCAAGAGACATAAATATCCCTGCAGAAGAGAAGAGGCTCCTACCAGTAACTCAAATACGTGGTCCCACAGGGAGATGTGTGTGATGAGGACGGCTGTGCTGACAGGCCAGAGACGTGTTGACTTGCTGAAGCATTCAAAGGGAGATTTACACAGGAAATTAGCAGACGTGTTTGCACACATTAGGAGCAAAACTTCCAAGGTGCATATGGGATTTTGCATTGCCAGGCGGGCATTATTAGTGCCTAGACGTTCTTTCACAGGCAGAGGCCAGGGGCACCCGCTCTCACCAAGGTTGACACCGCGTGTAGCGTGGGTCAGACTTCCTCTGAAAGGAGTGACTATGATGATCTCCTTCTAAAAGGCACCCAATCTGTGTCAATAATGTTGACGTTCTTCAAAGATGATTTCTCAAGGATGAAGAATTGTTTAGTTTTCTGGAGACTTTTGCTAATAACGAAGTCACTCTCACCCTTTATTATTTGTGATCTACTTCCTGAATGTTGGCTTCCGGATGCCAGCTACTTATCCTGTCTGTTCATGTGGTTCTCTCCATGGAACTATCTGCTCTCTATCATCAAGTTACCTCCTTAGTGGTTTTCCAAGAGAAGCCTGTACATTTACATGTACGACAGTGAAAATCAAGGCAACCATTTTTCTTTCTATTTTGAGGAAGTTGCTACAATTAGAAGACATGGAGAATTTGAGCTAAAGGGGTATTAAAGTGCTATTGCTGTTCTAACTTATGGCCTATGACTGAGATTCTTGAAGGTCTTCTGCTGTAGCTTTTCCTCTAAAAAGCATGGCTTAAGAGTTGTTTACTTGTAAAGTACTATAAAACATAAAACCAAGTTCAAACACACAAATAATTTGTCAGATAGACTGCCACTGAAAGTTGTGTGTTGTTTTATTTCAACATATCAAGCACAAACAGGTTTCCCCTAACTGGGGAATACGATGAGGAATGTACTTAAAAATTTGGAAACATTTACATTGAAAGATAGCCCAGACTGGCACCACCACTAAGTATTTTAAGGCTGTATATATAGCAGTACTTACCACTTGGAACTACTTCAGGCCAGAAAAGAAAGGCTTAGTATTGTCTGCAGTCTACAGAAAATATTGCAAATCTTTAAAAAATGGTGTAAAATAGGAAGACTATTAACAGAGTTGAACAATGCAGTGGCAAAACCCTTCCTCTTTCCTGACCTTTGACAATAAATGTGCCTATGACGGAACACATGTACACCTATATCACTCCCATCCTTCTCACCTATCCTTGGGGCAGTGGATTCCTCTCTACAATGCTAGTGTGTGATATAAAACAGCCATATAGCAAATAATAACAATAATAAGAAGTGACCAGGTTTTACAAACAGACATGTCTGACGTTACACTCGATGGGCCCAGTCCAGGACACCGGTCAGCTCCGTAACCAGACGAGGAGCTTTCACTGAACACTTCCCATTTCCTAAAGAGGAAAGCTCTAGGAAATTGTGCATATTTACAGTTCCCGTCAAATGAAAAATAAAACACATCCTGAGGTCCCACTCTGTGTGTGCTGACAAAACAGATCATGACTTGATATCCCAGGGGTGGATTTTTTGGACCAAGTGTGCTCCCTCCCATGATTAAAGGCAGCCGGACAGGCACCGTGGACACCAGTTGTTTACAGCTCCCCAGCTGCACTCCCTCACTCATAGAGCTATGACCCAGACCGGTGTGAGCTTTCCAAAACGCTGGGGTGTTTACCATTTTGGGGGTACCAATACTGCTGGGTAATTATTAATTGCATCAGAAAATGACAAGACATAGAAAACAAATTGCACAATTAAAGCTACATTTGGCTTCAGCATTAAGGCCCGTACAGGTTAAGAGGTCCTTGAAGATGTACATGTAAAAGGCAAAAAATGACATTATCTGCAGGAACAAAGTTTTGCAGGTTCCTAGGTCCCTTTTAAACCTCGTTTTTCAACTTTCTTCCACCTCTGCCGCGTTGGTTCTAAAGTGCTTTGGTGCCTCGCTGGGCTCCTTGCGTGAGTGGCCCCTCTCCTGCAGCCAGTAATCATTATTGCTGCCAAACGTAGTGATTTTATTTGAAGACATAATTAATGAATAGTTGACACGTAAGAAAGATGCAAAGGAGAAACCAACAGCGAGAGTCCAGGAGGAAGCTTTCAGAAGAGACCTTCCTGTGGAAGGACTTTTTGTTCAGAGCACTGAGGTTTCTGGAAAAGAAAGCAGGATGTTTATTTGTGTGTTGGAGGGAGGTGTACGTTCACACATGTGTGTGTACCCACTGCCTCCACACTGGGAGGGATCCCCCTACTTCAGAGACACCCTCATGGGTACAGCACTGTGCCTCGCAGACTTTACCTCCCCTCTTTTTAACAGAAAGATAAGTACTTCTGGCTGCTGTTGGATCAGACAGAGCACCCTGGTTGGCATGAGAAGCTGTAAGGGCACAAACCTCAGGAAATCTCTTCATCCAGCACCCACTCACAAACCTATGCCCTAGCCTTCCCAAAATGCAAGAATTTGCCCTCGACACCCCCAAGAACAACTGAGAAAAGCTAAAGCCATATCATCGATAGCTCTGGCATCCAGAAACAGTGGGCTTCATGTGTGATCCCACCTCACTGAAGCCTCGGGAGGGCTGGATAATACTCCTCACGCAGAAGGGAATCAGCAGGGCTCCCTGGAGCGGATGTAGCAGTTAATACCTGCCCACAGGAGCCTGCAGGGCAAAGCCCTTTGCCAGCAGTAGGTTAAGCAGGTGTGCTCACTGCTTACCTCAGGCAGCAATTAGCATTTTATACAAAAAGCATGAATTTACTCCTTTTCACCCATGGAGCCCAGTTTTCAGACCACACACCTGCATCTCTGCAGCAAACTGAGCAAATTCATAACATCCTTGATAAGAAGGGAGATCACCCCCCATACCTTCTTGCCTAGCAGAGACTTATTTATAGCCAGGCCCAGCCCTTCCCAACTTCCACAGCTGTTTTGCAGTTGGGAGTGCCAAGAGATGCTTAACATGCTGAGGTGATGCCTTTTGCCCCATAAAGAGAGTCTTGAGAGGACGAGATTGCCTCCCTGTTTCAAGTAGGGCGTGGCTTTGCCTTTCCAGTGTGTTAATAGGTTACCTATTGAAACAGTTATTAACTGCACCTCTGCAGCTGATGAGGATGCTCCAAAGGTTGCAGTGGAGGAATTAAATGCCACACGTTACTTTTGGCCCATTAAGATAATTGATTTCATGAGGGAAAATGGTTACCTGTGTATGTCCTGTTGGGCTCTCTGTAGGGATAAGACAGCTGAATGAATTTCCTTCAGGTGATTCATTTCTTTCCCACACTGAGCGCACAGGCTTCCAAACCCTGCACCAAAGTATTGAAGGACATTATGTTTTGCATCACCGTCTCTGCTGGTGGTGATGAATCACAAACCAGGTTCACCCGGCAACTGCCTGGCTGTGATCAAATTGTCACAGCCAGGGGGGACACCCTCAGGTGGAAACACGGGGAGAAGGAAACAGGGGACAGAATCTTCCACTCTGAAGGCTCAGGTCAATGGAACAGATCCTGTGACACTGGCCTGGGGCACCTTCTCGGCTCTCAGGAAACAATTTTTGCAGCATGACCCCCAGCTGAGGGGAAGGGAATGGAGTGCTCACACCTGCCCCCATCTCTGAAACATTCAAGGTCACCTCCAACAAAGGCTGAGAAAAGGGAATGAGAAACAAAGCCTGTTCCCTATCTGTTGACTAGAATGTTAGTGTATCTTTCCAACATGTTTATGCCTGGAATTTCAAAGCCTGTGTTGGCATGGATAGTGTAAGGCAGAAAGAGAAGTAGTATGGATGGAGAACAGAAGCACAGAACATTCTCCATGTTTGCCTGTGGGCTATGGGCCCACAGTATTAACCGGGCTAGGAGATGTCCCAGGGCTGGCTCAAGGAGTAACGTTCCAGGGGAAGAACATTAAAGCCTGACCCACTGGTACCAAAATACTTGCCATCATCATCTGAGAGCTCCTGCACCGACTCTGGCGTTGAACAGCTGCTCTCTGTGTTCTGGCTGTGGTTGGACGGCTGATCGCTGGTTTTACGGCGCCTGCAGTCCTTGGCAGACCTCTGGATAAAACAGGGATTAAAAGAGACTTGGTCACTGTCAAATTGAAGACTCCTGTGTTTGGCTTTAAACAAAATAATTCAGGGTGATGGAGAATATCTGTGAGATTGCGAAGCTTGATTGCTTTCTCAGCAACTCCTAGCAGTTGGACTCCTGGCAGCTGGTTAAGGATATTACACACATGCCCCGTACAGAAGCATTTCCTCAGATGATAACATCCTTAAGACACCCATCCAAATTATTCTCGTTTTAGCTTTAACTGGCACATACTAGTGACAAATTTTATAGTTCTTTTGCTGAGCTGCATATCCGCCAACCAGATACATAAGAGAAAGGATGAAAAGAAGAAAAACTTAGAATAAAATTTCCTTGGGAAGATTTTTCAGAAGGTGCCTGAAAGGTTTAAACATCTCAGAACTTTTATGCCTAATTTCTTGATGCACTTTGGAAAGTTTCTCCCTGCCTGCTGAATTGGTAAACCAAACTCATTGATTCAAACACTTCTCACTGGAGGGTCTGAAAAGCAGCTGTGAACCTCAACTTCCACATTGTTTCAGAGACGTTCAAATTTGGGGTAAGAAGAGTCTATGTTCATAATAAGATATGAGTTCCTCAGTGTAATATGGGTTACATCTAGCTAGTTCAGCAGTTCTACATTTACAAAGCATTTTATGAATGACATCTATTACTTCAAAGATGAATGCAGTGAAATAAGAAAGCATCATCCCTATTTAAGGGAGAGCATGGAGAGAGGATTCTTGTCTTGTCTAAGAGGCAAAGGCAGATGGCAAAGACCAAAACTGAAGTTTCAGCATCTCAGTAGCGTACTCCAACACCTTGCTCACCCTCACTATGGGAAGTTTTCTGCTTTGGAAACACCAAACAGTAAAGTTCAGCTCAGTCATGTGCAAAACCCAGTAGGAGTCACTGTTACTAACACTGGGTGGAAGGAAATCACCAAGATGGATAGGATACCAAGAATTATAATTATTTGGAGTTAATGTTGGTATAATATTGCAGGTATAGAGTCGCAAGCTATATTTACCCAAAAAAACCCGTTTCAGCCTATGCTGTGCTTACATGAAAATGCTGCAGAAAAGGGATGTGTATCTAAACAGTCTTAAAGAATATTACATTCCCCAAAATGGGCTTTTTACCTTGTGCCGTGTAATTTGATTATTTATGCAGGTTGTTTTGTGGTTTGACATCCTTGTGGATAAATGTCTTTCCATGGTCTGAAGTATCCCATTCTTCTCAAATTGGGCAATGTCATTCAGAGGATCCCAAGGTCTTAAACTTTTGAGATTAAAGGAAAAAACATCAGAAAAGCAAGAATCCCTCCAGGTGTGTTAAGAGCAATGCACCAATTCCACATGCATCAGCGCAGGCATTCACTCCTGACCCTAACAAGAGTTTCCGCAGATGCAGTATGAGCAGTAACAGACACTTCCCTCTACATGCACAGTTCCTAGCAATAAATGAGAGGGGTTCAGTCTCCAGAGGTTTCAACCTTCTTGCCAGGGGAAGAGAGGACAGTTGTCCACTGTGCTCACACAGCGCAGAAAATCTCTGCTAAATGATTCCACGCTTGATTGCAGCAATAGGGATTTGTACCAATGGCATAGCAGATTTTCCATTGCCAAGCCCTCATTTCCAGCTATTCTCAACTAGGATCAGGAATATGTATTTTAATAACGACATGGAGCTCAGAAAGAGCAAGCCCAGGGCACAGTTTGGGGAATAGCAGGACACGAATTACAGGTCTGTAACCTTGCTTGCATCCCTGGAGACTCAAGCAGCGAGGTCTGTTCATAACCCCTAACCCCACCACTTACTCCTCGTATTTGTAGTGCCATTCGTTAGTCGTGGCGTCATGCCGGAAGAGCAATGGTTTCCATTCTGTGCCGTTCTCTCTCCGCTCCCGGGCAGCATTCCTCTGCTCCTCTTCCAGCACAAATTTCTCCTGCGTTGCCTTGTGTTGATCACCTTTGTTTATTGCACTGGTAACGTGCTGCCAAAGCCTAGAAATAAAGAGGAAAGCAAGTTAAACCACCTTAAAACTAATAAAGCATTTTGCCAGCTGCAACTTTAGACCAGCCACTTTTCTGGTCCATGGGTACTCCAGAGGAACCCGCAACAGGATTGCTCAGCCTCAGTTTTGGCTTGAAAATTAAAGGAACGTTATGAGAACGGCAACACTGAATCCTGTATACAATGATCTACAGAACAGCAGGGGAACTTTCCCTTAGGTAACATCACCTACAGTATTCATTAAAATCTTCAGTGCTTTCTGTGTGCGTTATAAGGTAGTTATGCTCAATTCATTGAGTCAGTGGCCTCTTTGGAGGTGACTGATATATAATGGAGAATCTGTTATCTTCCTTGCCCTTCCAATCACTTATGTTCAGGAGCCTTTTCGTTAATGTCTATCCCTGAAACAAAGGCTTTATATTTAAAGTTTAGAAGCACTGGAAAACAAATCCATTTGCACTGCTTGCAGCTGCACATGCAACATTGTACTTCTATACAGGATTAGCACGCACATCTGTAGGAAGCTGCAAGAAATGGACATGTACTTATGCTCACAAACTGCAAGCACGAACACGGGCTTTCACTCGCCCTTGTTTTCAGCTGCCAAAAGATACATGATCTGTCATATGATGTCTCACTGAGCCTCTGCTCCAGAGAAGAGGAACTGCCTTTTACGAGAGAAAAATCATTACTTTTTTTTTTACTATAGCCAAGCTGTGATAGGCCTCTTCACACTTCCTCTAATCACAGCACTCTAATCTTCATTTCAGATTGGAAATACTTCTGAGATTAGCAACTAGCCCTCCCAAAACATTACCGAGTGGTTTAGCAGTTAGAATAGGCACTGGAGATCTAGGCTCTTCCAGTATTCCCAGCTCCACAAAACCCTAGTCCTCCATTTAGATGAATACATTACTGCATTTAATTTGGAGCTTGCTGTGAAGCTCTTAATTTAAAAGGGATGCTGATGCTTTCATTACATTTCTGTCACCATACATTAACACAACACTTCCAAAAAAGCAGCCTTAGATAATTAACTGAAGGCAGAGGAACACTTTCCTGTCCTTTTTGACACGTCACTCCCATTTTCCTGTGTATGAATCTTTTATCCCAGAAACAAAGGAAGGAAACTGAATTCAAACTCAAAGTGATGGGGGTGGGGGATGGAGGAGTGAAAAGAATGGCCTGAGAAAATAATGCGGTGGTGTAAAAAGTCAGTCCTAAGGAATGTGGCGGTGTAAAGAGGAAGTCCTTTAATTCTAAGAACCTCAGAGGGTCGTGCACAAAACGGCTTGACAACAGCAAATTACTCCCTCAAGAGCTACATGTGTCAGACAATGAGACCCTCCATGGTGAGCTGCACAATGGTATGAGCTTCAGAGACTCCAGCGTTTGTGACAATAGGTGATTTTCAGCACTGCAGAAAAGACTAAGCAATTCAGGCAGAACATAACCAGCATTAGATGGTAATTTATTCATGCAACTGTCAGCATAATAAGGAGCTCAGTGGAATGTCTGTTAGGGATTTCTAGAATTTTTCCTTTTGCCTCCTTCCACTGGATGCATGTATATTTATTAATCTCTGATGTAGCAAAGGAAGTCAGGTCTGGCTGACCGGTAAACAGAGAAATGGAGATTCTTTGTCTGCAAGACCGAAATTTCTCTTCTCCTTTAACAGAATCTTCTTCAGAAGATTAATAGAGAAATGTATTGTGGTCTGCTCCACTCTGTGACAATGGCAGTTGCATGACTGTAAGTTACAAATACAGACTTTATTGCCCGTAACATCCAGTGTGGTCCAGAACAAACTAAATGTTCATGTGTTTTCATTTTCATGCTATCCCTTTCTTCACTCATAAAAAGGTGAATTTTCTTAGTATGATGTGATGCAACACCAAAGTTAGATGCCCACAGGGAAGTGGCCAATGTAATGCAGAGCCAGGCAGCAAACTGCATGTACTGGCTTGGATATTAGCTGGTACTGGCTAAGCACATTGGTGAGATGGCGGGAGTCGTTGGTTTGAAGCCGGTGCCACATGATGTTGCTCCAGCTCTTCTTGCTCAAGAACTGGCCCATGGATGCTCATTGCATCAGGTAGTCGTTCCTTCCATTTCCTAAATCATGTGCCATGACTATATTTTTAGGTAATCTAGATTACCCTAAGGAAAAAGGTGCAGACTTCAGTGGAGATCTCAGCTGAGATTACGAGGCAGGGTTAAACATCTATTTAATTACATTCTCTCATAAAATCCTGTTATGTGGTTCAAACTACTGCTCCGCTCATGCCAGGACTTTCCATGATTCCTGCATCTAGTTTAAGAGCCTGTGGTTGAAACAACCCTTCTTAACAAGACATTTGACCTCAGATTGACATCTTGCCCTTCCATAAAATGTTCCAGCAGTTACAGAGACTGTTCATGGTTTCTGGAGTTCAGGGAGAGTCGCTATTTTAGCAGATAAAATGTAGCCTCCACTATTTCTCAGCCCAGCACCACGGTTATTTCAGAGCTACACTTCACGGAAACACTCCAGAGTTAATAGGCTGGAAATAACAGGTAAATGGCTGGGTAATATGTGCAGGCAAAGCAGGTCACTCCCTCTGCAGGACTGTGCTGACGAATTGAAGCCTTCTGATTAGACCCCCACTTCCAGCAGGGAAGCTGCAGTGAGATGTTCCCAGAGCTCCGTACCTCTCTGACTCAAAGTCTGTCTGCTCCTCAAAGAGCACAATATGGCGCTTCAGTCTCTGCCTTCGTACTTCACTGGTCGGGTTCCAGAACATTTCTGCGTTCCCATTTTTCAGCTCATTTATATGCACTTCGCCATCCTGAGAAGGAAAATTAAGTGAAAAGGTTAATGACAATCAGAAACACAAAGAAGAATTAATCCTGGCAAATGGAAGCTGCTTCCGGATGATGATCAGGGATAAGGCTTGGTTAGAAGGCTTCTTTCCTCCTCTATCCCATTAAATACCACTGAAAACTTCCTGAAAGTTTCTAAAATGAATGAGACGTGGCATTCCCGGAAACATTGGCTGAATTAATCAGGGAAGAATTAGAAAGGGACCCTTTTGTTAGTCTTGTCCCCAGACAAGGGAACCCACAGAAGCCCGAAGATGCTCCTCTTTCCCCACTGTTCCTCCCACGTACCACCCAGCACGTATAAACAAGATCCTTAGCTCCTTTTCCAGGCTTTCTTCTGTTTCTCAATGCTGAAATCTCATGCAGAGCCTACTGAAATACCATCCTCTCTAGAAAGGAGAGCTAGAGCTGAGATACGCTTTCACATTTGGGGTTTTTTTTCAGTTTAGCTGGGTTTTTCTATTATTGCTCCTGAATTTCATTTCGCACTTCAAAATGCCAGGGGTCTTTCATCCTTATTCCTTGCCAATTTACTTGGCAACCAACTATTAAGCAGCATACCTCTGATCTGAGGATGGCGAGACAATATTGATGTGTCCCTGCTTAACTAAGCTGCTTCCCAGCCTTGCTCACAGATGCAGCAACGCCACGGGGCCAGACGAGGTAGTTTACAGAGCATACAGTGAACAGCAGGACGCTGACTGCAAGTGGAATGAATCACACGATTACAGCTGCTGAACAGCATGTGCATTGGTGCCATTCAGCTGCCTGGACATGGTATGAGTATCTTGCAAACCTTATTTAGGTCATGGCTACTGGCTTTGCCTGTTGCTGCTTAATTTCTCTGCATCCCAGCCGCTGCATTTCTTCCCCTGCCATGATCCCTTGATTCATTTCTCAAAGTCCACTTCCCAGATCTTCAGCTATGAAACTCCTTCAGCCCTGAGGGACTCTCATCCCTCCTCAAAGTCTCCCTCAGGAATTCCTCTGCCATGTCCTGAAGTGGCAGTTCCAAGACAGATCTCAGGTCCTCAAAAGCCTCCCAGCTATGCATGGAAAGAGGCAGGTAGGCACTACCAAACATCACTACTCGCATATATACAAGCTCTCAGCTGCTGCTTTGATCTTTGGGCTGAGAAGCATTGGAATTTGCTTTCCTTCTTTATTCAGGTGGGTTTTCAGGTCCTGAGGCAGAGAATTAGCCTTTCAGCTGAGTGGGGTTTTGTCAGAAAACCAAATGGTACGAGAGAAAAGCCTGCAGGGCTCAGGAGAGCAGGCCAATACTCTCAGCAGGGAGGGAGAAGAACAAACAACGTCCCTACTGCTGCACAGCAGCTACTCTATTCACAGCATGCAACTGCAAACAGCGGCTTATGAAGCCACCCTTTCAAAGCCATTTAACTTCTTTTATACATCATTCTAATTTTGTGCACCACAAACAACCAGCACAAAGAACAAGGGAGGAATAAATTATTTTCAGGCTGATAAAATCCAAACACAGAAGGCTGGAAGCTGAGCATCACGCAGCCATGTGGCTTGGTGCCCCAGCGGAGCTGCTCGATTACATGCTCTCAGGGATGGTGTCTGCAGGACCCAAGACAGACAAGGTACTCCACAGTCCAGCACAACCCACAATTGCCAAGGCTCATCCTGTGGGAAAGGGAGCTCAGAACGGAAAAGCTACCCAGACACTGGGAGCAAATCTCCTCGTACGCTCCTAGAAAGGGCAAATCTCCCAATTTCAAAATGGTCATTAGCTTTTCGTGTAAAAAGACAGATTGCCTGAGGGGATGAGTCAAATACCAAAGGCTACACTGTGGTTAGGACCTCACTATGGAAAGGACTTTATCCATGCACATTTCACCTGACCTACTTTAAATACATCTTTAAGGGTGAGACAAATCTTGTCTCGGGAGTGACAATTTCTAATGGCTGGGAAGGGAGCACAGGCCAACAATAATGAAGATGTAGATGTCTACATGTTGCAGAGATAAATGCCTAAGTGTCCACCCTGAAGCCAGGGCTCACTGCTTTGGCCTCGGTTACCAGAAGTTCCCAACCAAAACTCTCGTCTACGTCCTTCACCATGAAACTTTACTCTTGCTGGATTTTGGCTTAAGGATGCCTTTGAGTGATTTGCTTGTGGATCCTAGGTGTGGAAAGGGGCTAGTTGCTCTACTGACTATTCTGAGCTGCCCATACAGATAGACCCTCACAGAATCTGTCTCTTCATCCTTCATCTCACGAACAGAGGAATAACTGTCTTCTATCATAAAGGTTTGCTGTGAAAATAATGAGTTTAAAACCCCATGAAGTTCTCCCCTGATACTGCCGTAGCTGGGGAAGTAGTAATTAGATGGTGAAAATCGCAAGGCTTCCTTTCATCACACATAAGACACACTATGTCTCCTGCCATCAGTGCTTGTCCTAAGCCTGGACCCTAAACACAGAGCCACTGGCTTGGATAGAAACGCACCTCACTTTGGCCCAGGCTCTGGGAGTGCAAGTGCTACTCGCACTACAGGTGGATGGGACTATGGAAACATAAATGACCTTGAGGAGTGGGCGGGAAAGCTCTGCTTGCCTGCACTGCCTGGGGATGGCAGAAGGAGGGAGGACAGGGGCCCTCCACAGCCCCCACTCCAGCACAGGGAGCCTGCCAGGGGCTGCCAGTCCTCCCACGCACCCTGCTGCCACGCGCGCTCAAACTGTCAGCAACTTCGATTATGGTATGTTACCCAGTGTCCAGTGAGAGTTGCTAACACTTCTTCTCCTGATTTAATCTTCCCAGAGATTTGATTAATGCTTGCGTTGCCACCGAAGAAGGGCTGTCAGGGGAGAATAGGAATAGAAAATATGATCAGTCTAGTGAGAACTGGAAGGGAGCCAAACACAATGATGCAGCAGGAGGGAAGGAAAGTGCAACCTGCTTATTTCCACTATTTCTGGCGAAAGGCAGAATGAATTCTAGTATGGATTTTGACTGCCTAGCATGGTGCCCTCCTCCTTTTGTTTGCAATACCTAAATCACTGAAGGAGCTGCAGGAAGGGAGATAAGCCTTCAGGTGCATTAACATTCAGCAGTGCAAGGCCTTGCCTTCACCGCAAATAAGTTTATTGTCAGCCAGACATTGGGGTAAGTGTGTGTGAGCAAGTCCTTCCCATTGTCCAGAATCACATTACACTCTACAGCCTTATACTTGCAGCCTTGTCCAAAGAAAAGGAGCAGCACTAAAGCAGTTGGTGACTTTTCCTGCTTCGGGGACAGCAACAGCAGTGTGGCACTGCTGACGGCTGCATTTGCATGAAGTCTCTAGTGTGAAGAAGCTCTCGTCAGCAGCAAATGAAAAAAAAAAAAAAAAAAGGGTATTTCCAGAGTCAAGGAAAAGATTCTCAGAACAATGGAAAATTCCCCTCACCTCCTGCCTGCCAAACACAGGAAACAGCAGTGATAGAGTGACCAGCTCTTCCATTCGTTCCACACAACATTTATTCAGACATTTTAGCAGCTACTTTCCAATAACTTTTGTGCAGAGGAACTTTTTTCTTTTAATAACAATATAAAACCAAATTTCCCACAACACCCATGGAAAAACAAACCACAAGTATCTCAAGAATCAATGTATGCAATCCAGCAGAGAATTGGTACATATCCAAATTAGTAACAAAGTTACGGGGTCTACCTTTAACTTCTCACAATTCTACTAAAAAAGGTGGTTAAGAAATATTGAAAGCAGAGCACGTAATTAAGCCACAGGGACCTTTCTGAGTCATGTTTGGACTAAGCTTATTGTATTCAAGCCAGAAAAGATGGGTCTGCATTTTAAGCTCTGAAGTGTTTGTAGGTTTGAGCTGACACTGACTGAAGTCAGGGAAATCCTCCATCGGCCTCAACACAGTACATTGGGCCTATGAGAAGAACAGGCTTTAGAGACAAGTATATACAAATGTCAAAAGTACATGGGGCAATAGTTCACTTTGTGAGGGCAAATAAAGACAGAAAATTATTATTGCCACCAGAAAAACGCAGTCTGCAAAAGACTCCCCTAACTCCAGCAATCTCTCACATTTATGTTGGCTCTCTAAAGCTCTAAAGTCCTACAGGTTCTCAGTTCTCCATCTTTCATTTTATGCCCAGGCAAAAAATTGTTTGTTGGAACAGAAGAGAAATGGATGCTCCTTAAAAACTTAAAAAGCAAGTTAACTGTCCAAGAAAAGTTACAGGTCATCTCTCTTCCTCCCAAATTTTAACACATATAACTACAGAAATGCTCAATGATGTCTCCATTTTATCTGCATACCATACATTTGCATCATCAGGCTTTTCAGGGGAGGGAATCGCTACATGAACAAGTCAGTACAAGTGTGGCTTGTACTGACAGTGCAGCTTGTTGGTGTGATAGTCACCCAAAATTATCTGACTGAAAATGGGTTCTTATCCTATTGCTAAAGCAAGGTCCTGTAGCCTTGAGAAACACAAGGTAGAGTTGATCGTAATACCTACAAGGTAAGAGTACGTATGTGATGGCTACTGGAGAGCTACGCTGAAGATCCACATCCTGACTTGCTTCAAAGTAATATGTATACCTTGCTGTATTTGCCAAGCAAAAATAACTGCAGCTTCCTAAACAGAAGTCACACTGTCATTGCCAAGGATTCAGAACAGAGTTTGGCCAGTAGCCAGCTGACTAACAGTACACAATTCATGTCTAAAAGTCAGGCTTCCTGGGTTTAAACTGAATTGCACTAGCCAAAACTGACTGCAGGACGATGCCTCCCTTGCAGGCAGGCCACCCTTGGTGCATGCATACATTATTGGTACATAAATGATCTGGAGTGTATGGTCAAACCTTGCCTGCAGCGCAGAGGCAATCCTGAGACACATTCAGAATGGAGGCCTCAATGTCTCTTACCTTTAGCTTGAATTCCAGTTCTGCCCTGTGGTTAGTTTTCTCACAGTCGATGGTAACTTTCCCTCCAAGCTCCATTGTCATGGTACCGTATAAAAGTCCTGAAAGGGAAAAAAGAGACTTAAGAGAGGCCCAAATGGAAGCAATAACTCAAACTGGTTCTTGCTGACAGGCTATGAAATTCACTGCTTGGCTTAAAGTTTTGAAAAGACAGAAATCAAAGTTTCAAGGAAATGGCTCTTTACTATAAGCATGAATAATCCTCCCTTGAGTCCATATTCCCCATTTATTACACCAGTTAGGAAATAGCTTGGCTCACAGGTGCTGATAGTTCATCTGTGGTAAGCTGAAAGTGGGAAAGAAAAAATACGAAAAGTTGTGCCCAGCAACTTCATTTATACTAGTGCTTAAACTGACCCAGTCGCTTCTCACAGGGTGGATGGGACAGACAGGAGCTGTAATGTGATTCAGCAGAATCTGGGAGACTAGAGGTCATGTAGGGGACTCATTTTTACACACGCTTACCGTTTTCTGAAAAGGTCATTTGCAGAAGAAGAAAAATTGACAAAAGAAACATTTATGTGCAGGAATAGTTCACAGAGGGCATGATTTACAGCAGTTACTGTTTTCAGGCAGCTAGACCCTCCATACACACTAATTTAGAGGTCAACATGCCAAAATAAAAAAAAAAATATGCAAAAAGGAAAATTGGATCAAACTGCTGCTAGGGTGATTTTATCAGCATGGCTGAAATCCTGCTGACACTCCCTAAGGAGAAACGCAAAGTTACAGCAGTGAATCAGCAGCCATCCCCTGGCCTCAGGGCACATTCAGCTCAACAGAGCAAAGCCACACGGTAACAGGTATCAGCCTCACTGAGGCAGCTCATAGACTGAGGAATATCATGACTAGAGTAAAAAAGAAATCAGAAGTCAGGAATTTCCATTATCTCAAAAAGTCAGAAAAATATATTAAACAATTTCAGTGTTAACATTAGAAAAACTTTTTATCCTTAGAAGCTCAGAAATGTACTTGTATTCTTTCCATCTTCACTTTATCTGCAGTGTGTGTACGCAGTATTTTTTTGTTTCTTCGTAGTGTTAAAATTAACTTAGATGGGCCTAATTCTGTCCTCAACTTTGCACAGACAAATCAAGAAGACTTCAGTGAAGATTACCAGTCTTCTTTCTACTGAGTGCTATTACTCGTGTGGAGCAACTGCTCCCTGGAATTACCACTCCCTTCTGTGCCAGGTATTCGAGAGGGAATAAGAAAGCCAGCACAAGGTTAGTCAGTAAGATACCATTATATTATTCTTTCTGTTTGCTTCCTATTTGAACAGTCATAACTTACCTTTACAGTGGGCGTATGGCATAGTAATTATATAATCTTCCCCCCTATTTAAAAACATGAGCTTTGCTTTCCCATCCAACAGTGCAGAAAGTGAGTTACCTAGAATTTGAAAGGACAAATACATATACATTTAACAACGCATGTGACACTTGGTTCACCCATCCTATTTTAGAAAAACATTTCCATATAAATGTAGGTCACTAATGAAAGAAGAGATATGAAATGCTAATAATTCAGGACCCTGCAAATCATTTACTGTTTGGAAGCAGGCAGTTCTAATAACCTCTCTGCTGTGTGGCTCATAGTTGCTGTGGCATTTAGCCCCTGTTGCAGAAAAGGCAGCAGATTAAATAAATCATTAGTGGGATGCAGAAAGCAGTTGCAATGATTACAAGTTTTTCAGGTCCTTCTGTTCTCAAAACTTCTCTGATTGTGTATGATCCCAAATAACAAATAAAATTGCCAGAAGGACAGCAATGACTATTTACAAGTGTTTCAGCAAACACATTTATCAGAGGATAGTACTTGAGAGGCATTTGTCTAGACAAAAAACCTATTTCAAACAGCAACACTGTTTCAGAGCCTGCAGATGTGCTGTCTACATTGCGATTAAAAGATTCAAGGCCATTCTGAAGCTCTAGGGTTCAACTCTCAGAAATCTGGGAGCTAGATAAATGGTTACATTTATGCAGAGACTTTATCAAAAGTCAGTTGGATGATCAGATAGCTATAAAATGACTCATCCATGAACATCTGCAAAGTAGTCTGACAACCAATTGCCCATACATTCTCATGAAGCTTTGCTTTCTGAAAACCAGGTTTTTAAAACTCTCAGGTTTTCTATCCATTTTTTTTTTAACATTGGTGTGATCTCCCACTGAAATGATAGAAATGGGGAAAACCCATGAGAGCCAAGACAAGGAATTAGGGTGTCCTGGTGGTAGATCTCTTAAGCATTTATTTGTTCTTAACTTTCAACATACTCAGGAGTGATCGAAAAACAAACCAAAACCAATGCCACAGTGTTACCTGGAAGTGCCTAAGCTTAATGCCTTACCATAAAACTTGGACCTAGCTAGAATGCTGCCAGAAATGCAGAATCCATCCTTCCTATTGCTGACATGAAAAGCTGACACTGGTGGATGATGGGAGACCTAGAAAAAAATAGGCATGGGTCATTTACAGCAGTCTTTACAGGCTAAGCAGAGCAGTGGGTGTATATACAGCCTCACACGGTGCTATACCTGCTGTAGGGAAAGTGCAAGACAGAGGCCGCAGGACTGAGCAGAGTCCTCTAAGCCCCATCCGTGCCATTAACCTTGGTGTTAAAGGAGGGAATATTGTATGTGAGAACATTGTATGTGTAAACTTTCTCCCCCACCCTGTATTTTCTTGTCCTTATGCATTTGAGATCACTTTAGGCCAACAGGTACACTGTCAGATTTTCAACACAACAAATGACAGTGCAGAACTTTTTGGCAGCATCTGAATAACGTCCATAAAATGGATGAAGTGGCTGAAACAAAAGAAGACAAAATAAAAATTCTTTGATTAAATAGGAAAAAAATGTATGTTAAACAGGAAGTCTCTCTACCAAAGTCCACATGATCCTCAGATCCCTTTACTAACACTGTAAATCTCAAACTAAATAGTCAGGCCAGTTTACTTGTGAGCTCTGCCCTTCATTTATCCCCAAAGGTATAGAGATAAGACCTCAATTCACTCCTATTAAAATCATTATAGAAAGTTTAGAAATAAAGAAAGGTAGGATTTGGTTATGTGTGTTATGTCCCTTTTGACATTGGCAACACAAACCATGTTTTATTAACAATAAGAAAACAGCAGGGCAGAATCCCATGGAAAAGGTCTTTATTGAAGAGGCTGATGTTATATATGGGAGACCTGCTTTTATAGTCTTCTGTGCCCACCAAAGCTCACATAACCTCTGTAAACTGAAAAAGAAAAAAGATCAGCAGCTAGTTTACCCCATGTCCCATTCTGGATGTTTACATAAAACTTCAGGTCCCTCTCCGAGGGTGAGGTGAGAGGTGTGTTCTTATTCTCAGAGGTGCAAGCAGGCTGCTGTTTCCAACACCTGAGCATGCAAATAAAGCCACTTACCTGTTCTGCTATGTAAAACGTGTGACTGTTTGTCTGAGGGTGAAACCAACAGCAGCGAAACGTCTCTCCCAGAATAGGGTTGTATGGCTTTTTTATTCCCTGAAAAACAAAGCAGTCAAGACCTGCTAGAAATGATGATTTTCAATCCAGCACTACAGAGATGGCCACAAAACAACATAATAATTTTCTACCTGATGTTTTAAACTAAGTCAATCATAAGAATCCAAACTGAAGAACTGGGTACCTGTATCCTCCTAATCTAATCTTTCAATTTGAGCCCTGGATTCATCTGCTAATCTCACCAACTTTACAAAGTTTTCAAAGCTTTGATCAAAGCTTTACAAAATGATCAAACTTTATTATTTCTGCTACTATATGCAGCAGGTGCATACTGATGTGGAAACATGGCACTGTGGCACCAATAGGCCTGAAAAGAAAAAGAAGACCTGCTTTCAGCAAAGGGAAAAATCTTGCATCTGCGGACCTGTTATTTGTTGTTCTGCTTTCTAACTGTCCAGACCAAAGGCTCTGAATTGATCAGCACTATTTTGCACTCAGTATCTACTCTGAAACCAAACGCAACTTCAGTTTTAAAAGTACTAATCAAAGTCTTCTGAACAATAGAAGAGGTAAAGTGTCAAAGGAAAGGCAATAAAGAAATATAAAACCATAGCAGATTTCAATGCCCATTACAACCGCAACTTCATGCATTCTTTTACCTTTGGCTTCTTATAGAAGCCGGACAGATACCACCTCAAAACTTGCTTCATTCGACTGTATGGATCGTCTTCAAGGACAGCCCTGCAGGACAGAACACAAAATGCTCCTTATACTGCTCACAAATCACGTTCATTTCATACCGACATAATAACAGTAGTTTCAATAGTATTTCCCCAGTAGTAAATGGAAATAACTTCTGTGCTGCTGCAAGTGAAAAATGTGTCTGCCAGCAGAAATTATGCTTTTTTAGTTATGTACATCATACAACACACACATAATCCTTAAAAAGTGGCACCCCTTGCCCTGTACTCCTGTAAAAAGCCTAATAAAATTTCTGGACTGTATCATGTGTGATTGGACATTCAAGTACGTCAGTGTGAGGCTACTACTCACACTAGCATTTAGTTACAGCTAATAGTACAGTGTGAGTCATAAAGCAATAATACTTATGCCACCAACATCAAAGACAATTCTATTTTTCTCCCTTTTTCTTTGTTTCCCTCTTCCTTAAAAGATCTTTAAAGCTGATATGCTACATAGCATCTTTCATTACTTTCAGATTTTATACAATAATTTAGGTGGGAAGGGACTTCTCAAGGTCATCTCAGCCAACCCCTCCCCGCTCAAAGATGAACTGGGAAGTAAACATAGAGTTCCTAATATTTCCAAACATTTAGATTTGAAAATAAACCTGGAAAAAATCTTGCAAAATCCATTTAGAAGGATCATCCATACCACAAAGACATTTAACAAAACCTCCAAACCTCTTGAAGTTTTCTTAGATCTCAGCACTGAGGAGAACCATTTCCTTAACTTAAGATGTTAGAAATACCACAAACAAGGCTTGAAAATACCATGATTCTAAAATTACCCAGAGGCAGTGGAATAAACATGAGTAACTTGTGCTGCTATTTGAATATTGTAGACACTGGATTTAAAATACACCAGGCTTATCTCATTGAGAAGGCTGGTCCTATATGCAAGCACAACACTTTCTATTTTCTACCCCGCTGCTCCCAGCAGGTCTCTTGCAACAATGATGCTAAAAGATGTTTCTTATTTATTTATCAACCAACATAATTATGTTGCTTTTGGGGACAGAAGTGCTTGTCTGCTTTTTGCTCTGTCCTACTCCTCTCCATACACGAGTACACCAGAAGGTGGCACAGGTCTGCTGCGAGACACTCAGAGGCATGAGCTGAAGCCCCATCTGTTCCAGCCAATGCTGGTAAACACATGGATGTGGAAATGTAGTTTTGTCTGAAGTTCAACGGTTTTTCTTGCTTCCTTGCCCCTGACTGGCAGCAGTCCATCTTTAAAAGGTCACTGCAGCTGGGGCCTGGCTTGATTTACATTGAATCCAGAGTCCTGGTTATTATTTGAGAGCCTTTCAAGCATACAAGCACACCACAGCCAGCACCAAGCTAACACCATAACACATTTTCACAAATATAAGAAAAGTGCCCACATCAGGCACACTCTGTGTGCTGCTTACTGGGAAAGCAGGTCAGCATGGTAGTAGTAATCAGAGAGTTTGTTAAGGAACGAGCGTGGCTCCAGGATGAAGGTGGGCAGCACCACTCGTGACAGGTCCATGCCAGGCCGTAGCTGTTTCAGCAGGATCCACATCAGGCTCTTGTTCTCTTCAGAGACGGTTTCTGTTTGAGACGATTCACCTGTCTGCAATGGGAAAAGGGAAGTTCAGGGCAGAAACAGGAAAATAATTTCTTGCAGGTGCATCTACCTGGAGAGTCCAAGCTCAGCCAGGCATACCTGGCTCTGGCACAAGGGTGAATGCCCAATGACACCACTGCAAAGAGACATCAGCTTTTTCTCAGGAGAAGTGAATCCTTAAAGCACTAAAGTGAGTGGTACAGAAAGCCCTGGGCCTCTGAGAGAGCTGGACCACACGAGGCAAGGGCCACACCTTTGCTGTGCTCCTTCCTAAGCCACTGCCTCCACACACCTCAGGACTTCAATGGATCAACCTGGACCAACACTGACCAAGGGGAACCTGCACTACAGTCCCTCAGGAGGTGTGGACATGCCCATGGCTGTTACAGCATCACTGTGACCTGGTGGGATGCATAGGAGAAGCAACTCTTGGTCCCATTCTCAGCAAAGGAAAAACTGCAAGATTTACTATTATACATGTAGAAAAATGTAGGAGATAAAGGAGAAATCAACAAAGAATGGAAGCAGTCCTCCAAGTACAAAATAAGACAGACTGGTAGTGTAGGTATGGTAAAGGGCCCACTGACAGGTGACATGCTTAAAAACTAGAACGCCCCCCAGCGCTGCTCAGTGCCCTTTGCAGCAAAAGTGCAGGTAACAGTAAAAAAGGCAGGGATTATATTGTGGTTCAGCTATAACTGTGTAGTTCCTCTGCCTTCAGTGGGGCTACATGAGGTTTAACATGGGGGAATGGGCCTTTCAAGCAACTGGAGAAAGAAAATGAAACTAAATTTTCAAACATGAATGTCATTTTAATGCATCCTAAGCATCATAATTTAACAATGAAAGAGAATACTTAGGCTTTCTACTGTTTTTATGCAAGAGATTTCTATGAGAAATAGGGCACAGATCCACTTCTGGAACAGATCTTGGTTTGGGAGAGGACTCATAGCATATCCCAACAGGATTAGCAGATGGTGTAAATCACTAAACACTCATTTTCACCACCTGAGCATTCTCAGCACCACCTTTTTGGCTCCCAATCAGGCCCTTTACTAGTCAAGCAGAAACGCACAGTAAGGCCAGCTTGCAGGCTGAGGGGAATTTCAGATCGAGGAACAACAAAGCTCTTTTCATTTCATCATTTTTCCATTATCATATAATTCTTCTTGTGACAGTCTGTGCAATACACAGCTTGAACCTTCAAGAAATGGAAACCATTAAAGAGTATAATAGCACAGCGTCGTCTAGGTTTTACAATTCATATGGGTCTACCAGAACTTCCATTATTTATCCAGGTTCTTAAGTGTGCGTGTATTTGCAATGTAAATTAATGCCATGTTGAAATTGCTGTACAAGGTGTTACTCAGGATGAATCACTGCAGAAGGGACGGATGAAAAGGGAAGGAGAAGAAAGTGCAGGAGGATGAGAACAACTTCAAGTCATTTCTGGTTTGCTTTGCCCTAAAATAGATCACCCTCCATAACCCTTTTTATAACTTGTTAAAACTAAAAGCTTGGGGGAAAATGTTTTTTTCTTTGTCAGTCTACCTACTAAAAGGTGTCTTTTTTATATTCTAGACCAACTTTTGCAATCTCAAAGTCCTTCTGCCACCTGTGTCTGCCTTCACATTCCTGCTGCAAACAAGGCAAAGCTGCAACATCAGATGCACAAGCACACACCTTTCAAACGCATGCAGATGCACATAGGTACATGCATACCTTTCAAATGAGCTTTCAAAGCCAAGCTGAAAATTTAACAGTGATAGTTTGCATGTGTGACCTTTGTCCTGCCAAATCTGAACTGTACACACAGACTGAGGGGCAGCAGTTTCAGTTTAAGATGACAGTTGATGTTATTAATTGGCATTTGTTTACCTTGATACAACTCCACCCATTGCTGATAGCAAACTACACCACTGCATACAACCTACTTTTCCTTATGTTACTGTCACCAGTGGGGTAAGACTCAACTACCAGTCCTATCTCTGTGTCCCAGATGACGACAGCCCCATCTCTTGGCCAACAGGAGAAATCTAATAAAACGCCTAATGGCCAAGACTACATGGCAATTCTTTTTGAAGGCCCCTGGATGTTACCTTTGCCTGAGCAGCCACATTATGGTTAGCCTTATTTTACACTACACAAAGTGTCACTCTACAGCAGAAATTTAGTCCCTTCCCTTTGGTTTGTACTGCATTTTTTTTTTTCTTTTAATGTAAAACTGCAGAGATCTCTCTCACTCTCACACACCCACATACACACATCAGAGCTGCCTGTAAGGCTCATTCAAACACCAAATTGTCAGCCTGCCCTACCAGCACTTCTAGGACAAGTTTGTCACGTGGCCAGAGTGACAGAATTTCAGAATAAGCAGCTGATAATTTTAGCTGATTAAGTTTGCTTAATTTTGCTGTTGCTTAGTTGCTCAGCTATATTCAAAATCCCCTGTTTGGACCCAGTTACCATTTGCTGTGTGTCTGGGGTGGGATTTGGAAGGAGAGACTCACAAAAGAGGAGCTGGGGGGTTTTTTTGTCTCTGTAGGCAACAGTTCTGTTTGCAAGAACAAACTGCTGCTCTTGGGGGTGGTTGGGCTATGGAAAGGAGGAGGCAAAACTGAGCTCCTCCTGCATCCCTGCAAGGTGGTAAGGCAGAGACGCTCTTCTGTGGTCTCTCATGTAGGTTGTCTTGCTATAAGGAGTCTGTGGAGAAATAAACGGGAGTAATATAATCTGTGTGTGGGACACCTAACCATTCTCAGTGTTTTAAGTTATCACTCAGTGAAACATAAGAGGGTAATTAGGTTATATTTAACTATATTTGCTTCCTCAATATTAGTAGTACACTTTCAGAAAACCATTGAAAGAGGAGAGTAAGAGGCTGGTGAAGGGTCAAAAGCACAAGTCTTATGAAGAGTGGCTGAGGGAACTGGGGCTCTCTAGCCTAGAGAAAGGGAGGTTCAGGGGAGACCTTATTGCTCTCCATAATTGCCTGAAAGGAGGGTGTAGACAGATGGGTGTCGGTCTCCCCAGTAACAAGCAATAGGACGAGAGGAAATGGCTTGAAGTTGCAACAGGGGAAGTTTAGATTGGATATTAGGAAAAATTCTTCACTGAAAAGGTTATCAAGCATTGGAACCGCCTGTCCAGGGAAGTGGTTGAGTCACCATCCCTGGAGGTATTTAAAAGATGTGTAGACATGGTGCTTAGGGACACGGTTTAGTGGTGAACTTGGCAGTGTTATGTTTACGGCTGGACTCAGTGATCTTAAGGGTCTTTTCCAACCCACATGATTCTACAATTCTAAGAAAGAAACAGCTTTCTAGCAACGTGGTTTTCTTTGAAGCACCAAGAGTTCAGCTTCCTTGTTCAAAGCAATAGGCAAGGGAGTGCTCAGGGCCCTCCCGACACTGGAGCAGAGCTCCTCTGCTGCCTGCCCACACTGATTCTCACTCAACACGCTTGGCTCCCCCAGGTCTCTACTGCTGCCTTCCACAGAGGTGTCACAGTGACATCCAGCTAACAAAGGCTCTTATATGGAACAGAAACGCATCCTCCTGCTGCTAAATGACATAAGAAATGGCTTTCCTACAAGAAACTGTCATTTAGGGATCAAGTGGCTCAAACGCTCCATTAGGACACACAAAAAGGATGCTCCATGCATAATGAAAAAAGGAAAGTATCATATTTTGTATCACGCAAGGACTGAGCATCCTAATTGGCCAGGACACCTGTCCAGAATAATAATTCCCCCTCCCACTGGCTCCACAAAGCACTGTGCCAATCCTATGCGGCTCTTTAATGCAATAACTGGTTAAAACAACCACTGATGCTGGAAACATGCCAAAGCACAGTAGCGGAGCGCTGTTCATAATGCATAATTATTAGAGCACATGATAATTCAACATAATTTAGCAGAAAGATATGCATTGCTTTATCTGTAAAATACTGGAACTTGCAAAGCTGGTTCTTAACTGCCATGCATCTAAAAGGCTGAATGACAAATACTATGAACAGAAACATTTTAACAGAAACAGGCAGCGACTAAAACAGTTTTTTTTTCTTTTACCTCCCCAAATTCCTCATAGATCTGTTCAATATAAGTCGTCCCTTTCCTTCCTGGAGAGACCTCTCCATGGATTTCTGACTGATCGCTCTCACTTTCATTTGTCTTCCGGCTGTTCTCGTGCGTTTCATTCTCCGACTCTTCTACGTTGTCTCTCTCGGACTTGTCCGAAAAAGCATCGTTTTCCAAATGGTGGTGGTTCTCCAGGGCTGATTCATTCAAACTGCAACACACAGTTCATTACTTGCTTCAATTTGATTTACAAAGCCAGACTACTTAAGGCCTAAGATAAGGTAAAAACACCCCCCCAGACTCAAAATAGGGTGTGCAGCCCAGGAGAGTGCAAGACGTTAGTTTCCTGAATAGCAGGGTTTTCATCACAGAAACAGTGAGATATTTTCCATAAAAATTCTTCCTCTGAACTGCACTTTAAAAAATCTGCCACATAGCTCCACTTACCCATCCTTATGCCACTGTCTCTGGATGGGAGCCTACATACCGGAGGGATACAGAGCACACACTAACAACTGTACAGTGCTGATTAGAGAACTGAAGCGTCAATCGGGAGAGATTTTACCCTTTACAGATGCAAATCAGTGGATCATAGCATATGAGAAAAATATGGCTGTATGGGATACATTTTCTTTTCAGTGATACTGCTACTTTATTTCAACAGGTTGTGGTCCTAAGTCAGCCCTACACTAGAAAAGGCAAATTTAAAAATCAATAGAAGCATGCATTTTCACACACACCACCTCCCTCCACCCCCACCCTCTCAAACTAATCCGGGGATACCAGGTTAACCAGCCCAGACAACGCTGTGTGGAAGAACTGAGTTGAATGCATGGAGTGGACAATTACATGTAAGAAGAATACCCAGATAATAACAGCATCCAAGGGAAAGCGTGGAAAGTGTAGCAAGCTTCATGCTCACCGATCCCGGCTTTAGAGAATGAGGAGAAAGCCAAAAATTTTCTCTCAAGTAGCCTATAGCATCCCCACTTGAAAAAGCAGATGCAGTTCATACAACAGATGGCAAACATAATTAGATGGGCCAGAGGTCAGACGTTGAAAAGTATTCACTAGATGCCTGTTTTTTCAAGTTATACTTAGCTTTGGCTTCATTTTTCCCTATTCATACACGCCTTTGCACACACATCGCCTCTTTCATGGCCTAGCCTAGCTCTCAGTGCTGACCTTCTCAGCTTGACCTTCCTCTGAAAACTTCTTACCCAAGTTCTCATGCAAAATTGCTCTTGGATAGAGCAGTAAGAAAAGACTTCCAGCTATACAAGGGGTTTCAGAGGATCCATGGCCGTGGATCTTGAAGAGAAGATCTTTGTTACGCCCTGTAGTCTATCTCCCTTTCAAAGCAAGATATCTCTCTTCAGTACATGGGAATGTTCTGCCCAGCTTGAAGTCTCTCCATGATGGGCCTTTTCTCAGCCCATTCTGAGCATGTTCCAATTTTGATTATATATTAATGCTGAAAGTTCCCATCCCTTGCTCTCCCTCTCTTTTTTTTTTTAAAAGATAATTTGTCATTGCTAGTTAGAGCCAGATTTAAAAAAAAAACAAACCACCAGAAGAGTCAGAACACAGAACTGGCATCAGCTTTTCAGAAGATCTCAACTTCCAACTATGCACTGAAATAAGCTCATAATTTTTAATACACCAAGCAAGCCACATTGTGACAGTCACAGCCCAGTGTCTGCAGAAGCTCAGTTTCTAGAGTTCTTTTGAAAGTGTCATCTACAGCTTTCTATGCCTTTAGAAAATCTTTCTTTTAACTCCACTTGTATATACATGCATGTATACATATGTATCTCTGTGTGTATATATATAAACTACAAGGTTTTTTAATCTACACTCTTACTATAAAATAAGAGTATCATAAATCGGTCAATGACCACTATACTCCAGCACTAATAATTTGCTATTAGGCATCTTCACCATGGTGTCTTCACCATTCCAGTGCCAGCATGTTGCTTCTTTTTTTTAAGCTAGCAACCAGAAAGTGTAATGACTGATAACGAAATACATTGAAAGCATAAAGTATAGCATGTGCATGAGTTTTAAGACAATAAAAGAGGAAAAAGGTGAGGAGAGAGCTGTCTAGAAAGATTATCCTACGATTCCTCAGCACAGATACTTCCTGGATGGTAGGTCCAGGAAGTTATTAGTTGCTGATCATTTAAACATCTAATTTATTTCTTAATTTGTCAGTGATCAGCTAAATATGGGTTTGTGGTTGCTATGCTCCCTTACCTAGGAAAAGTTTTCTCCAAGGGATAAAAATGGTTGAAAGAACAGTTCATTATAAGGTTTATTATTCATGACTGAGAAGTAGCACTTGTTTCTATTTCACTTTTGTAAGAAGAGCAAGTGGTTTTCAGTGTCACCTGCTTCACATTTGGGAAATACCTGGTTTTAGTGCAGCAAATGACTCTTATCTTAGTTTCCTCTGCTCTCTCCCATTGTTTTTTAAGGATTTCAGATTTAGTCCAAGAGGGAATTAAATTCACATGAAATCCCGCTCAACTGTGCACTGATTACCCACCAGTCACAAACAAGGCAGGACTTAACACATCCAGAGCCAAGGAGCCGCTCTGGGGAACCAAAGGAAAACAGATGCTCCTCATTCTGAGGAACAAATTTGAGATGTTGAAGTGAAGCCAGGCTCTTCTATTCCTCCAAAGAGAATCATCACTGAATCAATCACGTATGATATGCTAAAAACAAAAACCACACCATGATCTTGAACTAAAATCAATGTAAAGACTACCCAGGGGCTTCCAATAGGATTTGGACCAGGGAAAGCTGGGAGGGAATGACTATGCTGGAAGTCACACTGCATTTCCACCATGAACATGAACACCTTGGCATCTTTCACAGCTAATTTAGTGTTTCAGCATATTGGAGCTGTCTTATACCAGTGCTTTATTCTCTAGGGGCATTCCTGGAAACTTCAGTCAGTGACCAGGACTCCTTTGGTTTGATACGACTCTTCTACACAAAGCAAAAAGAAAACCCTTTTGGCTCTTGTCAAACAAGTAAACCAGCCAGATTTCTGGGATTGCTGGAGATAAGACATGGAAGCCACAAGAAATATAACTTCATATTAAAAAGAAGAGTGCCTGGCGCCCTAAGGGCCTCTTCTCTAAAATCACAGATTTACACAGTACTTTAGCCTTTGATTCACTTGCGCAGTTCTCTCCCTCTTATCCTTAGATGCTAGTAAAGACACAGATTTTAAAATCACTGTGTAATCTTGACTTCTTTCCCAGCAGGAAAGGAGCAAAGCAGCCAGCAGACAGATGTAACTTTGGCTCAATGAAAGATTTGCCTTTGCCAGCTCCCTTGGGTTTTGTTCTCCCTATAATATCCATCATCTTCCTTTTCTTTTTCTTTTCTTGACAGAGTACTTTGGCTAATTTGAAGATAGAGTTAAATGTAATTAACTGGCCCCCTAACAACAGCGTGCCAATTTAATTGGTAAGATTCCCTGTAGGGAAGGCATTTAATTAGAATGATTGAATCCCTATGAGGAAGCCACTGTCAGTGGCAAACCAAAAACCCTTTGCTCAGCACTTGCTCAGTTTTGATTTTGCATTCTCCCTTGTTTAAATATTCTTTATTCCCCCAGGGATGACAGAAAGTTGTCCCTCTGTTCCACAGCAATCAAACTCCCCTAGGCTTTAAGCACTGGGGAAAGTCTGGGTACACATTAAAACCAGAAAGGAAAGTGTATTGTCCAGAGAACCAGATTCTGAACAGCCAGCTTGAACCAGACTCAGCTAAAAACTGAGCCTGTTAGAAAAATCTGGTTCCAATTGTGAGTACTCGGTCCTGCTGGAAACTGCTACATGTGCTACTGCTGAGCCCCATAATTCAAGAGGACTTTTAATGTTGAACAACTAAGAGGTGAAACAGAGGCATCATTTAAGCATCATTTATGCATCATGTTTTGAAGAAGTACTTTAATACAGTTTAAACTCTATCTTCTGCACTTCCTTAGTGTAGACATGGGTTTGCCTGAATATTCTCAGTGCCACAGGCTCCATTTTAATATTGGTTTTCTGTACACGCATCCATCACCTGAAAAACAAGTCCACTGAATTCCTGGATTCATTATCACAGCAAGCAGAGTCTTATGAGACTCCCTCTCAGGCAGAAAGAAATCAGAAAATAAAGTATTATGGAAGAAGCCCAAGAACAACAGACATATTTGCACAAATGCATGCCCTGGTAACACATCAGACTTCCTTCTCTTCTCCCATTGCTCTTCAGTAAAGCTTCTTCAGTAAAGCTCTTCTTCAAACTCTAGCTAAAAGCCCAAACAGCAGAACTGGAGAACACGTGCTGGGAATACCAAAGCCTTTCAGAGAAAGGGGCAGACCAAAATGCTGATGTTCCTTTGGTCCCATGGGACCAGAGATACCTCAACACTCTGAAGAGGACTCAGATCCCTGCTGTTGTTATAACAAAGCCTAAGAAAACCACTTAAAGGTGAGGTCCCACTATGCAAGGCATCTTCTTCACAGACTGCAAGAACTGCTACCCTAAGAACTGTGTAAGCAGTGGTGCATTGCTGTGAGCCCTAAGAGCCAAATTCATACAGCAGAACTAGAAATAGACAGTACGTCTCCCAGTTCCCACTCCAAGGGCCAAGCGTCTATACCAGAGAGATTTTTGAAGTTCCCTATTTAGCTATAAGCAACAGATAAGGCCTGGGGCTTTTTAACGCTTACAGAGCTTTGATGTGAGTTGTTTCAAAATGCTGCAGTAATACTAAGAATATGAATAGAAAGAAGGCTGTGGGGAGTTTTTTCCCTTATGTAAAAACTTATCTGATGCATCAAGGAAGAAATTGGAAACCACTCAAAACCCCTGTAGAGAGAGAAAGTAATTATAAAACTAAGGATGCAGTGTGTGCACTCTGCTGGCTATGACACAGTATTATTAGAAAAGAGAGCACATTATTGAAAAATAGACCAGACTCTGAGCCATATGTGCTAGCCGACAGACAGACATTGTTAGTGATTGTGTCTGGGTAACCACAGGTCTGCTCTAGTAGCTAGATTCTGCAATCTTTACTCAGGCAAGCCATTTTTCACACCAGCATCTCCAGACAGCATTTTGGCCCAAGGAAGGGGCAGAAGAAAATTGTTTATGAACACACGAACACAGCTGAGGTTCTCCCCAGTCTGTGTGGTCAAGTATTAGTTGACAACAAACCTCATATGCACCAAACCTATATATTAGTGTTGGATGCAGCAGAAGAACATACAGGCTGGTTTTTAAACAGGTTTCCTTAGTGGACTCTGGGTAGATTATGCTAAAGCTAAAAAAATGACCAAGTGCTAGCCATGCAACACCTCTCTGTGCATTAAGAAGTGACAGCCCCATCTTACTGGAAGAACTCCTGGTCTGAGATAGTGCTTGTGTGCAAGAGGTGGTTGAGCCCTGCATGCGCAGAATCGTTTGAGCAGTTCATTTCTCCATCCTTTCCCTGCTTGGAGGCACTGAGCCGGAAGAGGCTGGAGCAACGCAGGGCAAGTTCCAAAGCATCCAGCCAGCATCGGCCTGTGAAAACAAAAGGAATTATTTAAGCACAGGAGAGTAAATAAGACAATTCACGCATTGCTTCTTAAGAGCTTCTAGCCTGGGAGTAGACCTCACTGTAATTCAGGAAGTCACTGTGTACAAAAGTCTATTTTTCATATATATAACTCCCCGGTTAACTTGCCAGAAATGGTGTGTTTTAGTGGCTGCCTGAGTGAGACATCTGCATGGGTAATACAGTGGGAAGTTCACCCAACTCCCCCTTCTCTAATAGCATCTCCTCCTCTGATCTCCCACAACATGTTCACATCCACTTTTGCCCCTTTCTGATTTTGTCCGAGAGGCAGGAAATGTGTACATGTACAGTGCCTTCAAACCACCGAGCAGCTCATGTCTGCAAGTTATACACCCCAAAAACATGTTCAGCATTTGGCACCCCCACCACACAGACTGCCGAATGGCAGGGAGATACTGAGGCACTGTGCTGCGCGGGAGGGGCCTCTGCTTGGTGTGGGATCACTGAATTACAAGCCATCTTGGGGGTCCCACGCAGGGTGTAGTGCTGCAATAACAATCACTCCAAACAAGAGACAGCATGATCGATACTTGCCAGAGTGATTAAGACTAGAAGAAGTTGCTTGTCAGGCTGTTCATTTTTCTGTATTTTTTCCCTTTTATCCATTCCTTCTCCCTGCCCAGTCCACCAGATAATCTGGGTGGAGCATCAGCTTTTCCTATCTTGTCACAAAAAATCTTTACCTGAAGGATCTACTTTGCAAATATCAGAAACTATAAGCATGGCACAGAGAGAAGACAAACTGCAATTCCTACACACTGGAAAATCCTCACTGGATTTTCTTAAGGCCTGCCTAGGTCCCACAGACAGGCAGCAAATGAAAAGCATGGGAATCCAAACTGACCCTTGGTTCCTTTTGCAATGACCCATACAAGTCTACAAAACTGTGTGTTAGTGTTGAAGTTGAACCACCACAACGCTGGAGATACTGTATTCTTGGAAGCACCTGAAAATAGCGTGCTCTGTAGTACAGCATTAATGAGGCCAGGACACCTGCAAATTGGCTGAACATTCAAGAATTGAGGTATCAAGGGAGTTATCCTCTAACTTCAAGCATGTAAAACAGAGAAACAGAGCTTTTCATTACACTCCTCAGAATATATTTTGCAATAATTAGAAGTGTGCTTGAGAGGCAGCAAGGAAAACAAAAGGATTTTGCTGTAGCAATGGCAAGTGCTACAAACAGGTTTTCCCTGGACCCATTTGGGAAATATTTCCATTACATTCAATTCTATCACACATTTAGCATCAAGCATATGCATAAATCTCTCTGGGATCCTGCTGTTCTCTTGAGCAGAATTCTCATCAATTTCGATATGACCAAAATTTGGCTCTATAAGAAGATCAACAAATTTAAAAAAACAAAAACAAAACAGATCATATGTATATAAAAAAAATGTTTATAAATTTGAGTAGCTTTCAGTGCTTGCTTTGATACAAAGCTGCAACCATTAAATGAGAGGAAAAAACTCCAAACATTAAAGAATTGCACTTGAACACTGAGCCACAAACACTGCAGAACCCAGTCATTTATTCTAATTTCATCCCATAAATTCTTTAAGCATCAGCTTATGATTTAGTAATAAAATCACACATAATGGTTAATAAAAGATTAGGAAGGTTGAAGGCTGTTGGAATTGATTTCACACTATTTTGTATTTAACAAATATTCTTGCATTAAGGCTTTACACGCAGAGATGTATTCCCTTCTCGCCGTGTGGAGGATTTGCATGGATAACACATTAGAGTTAATGGCTGCGCTGAGCACAAATCCACCCCCTCCTACATATCCAATCTCCCCAAACCCATCAAGATGAAAACCTGTTTCAGGCTGTTCCATACAAAGAAGCACACTCCTGCTTAGGCTCACCTCCTTTGACTTTCCTCTGTCTTTACCTTTGCTTTTCTTTCCCAGTTCTGCAGAGTGAGGACCACATGATTCAACATTTGGAAATGCTGCATATGTCAAGATATTTTTATGTTCAATGGTCTTGTAAAATGAGGTGCTTTGATAGGTAGCTTGATTTGCAGCAGCACGAGCACTTTGGAGCAGTAATGGAGGTCAGTTCCTCAGCTCCCCACAGCACTCGCATAGAGACATTTTCTTATGACAGTTATGGCAACACACTGGCTATGTCTATGCTTTCTAACAGGGATGGCAATGGTGACCCCGACGTCTCCCTCAGCCATCTCCCATACTGTGCCCCTGCAGCCCACCCCTCCCTGGGGCTGTAGGCAGAGCAGGTCACGCTGGCCGTGGCCCCACAGGAGCTCTCTTGCCCCTCCACCGCCAGAGGTGTTCACTGGCACTAACATGAGCTTACAGGCTTGGTCAAGTCTTCGGGGTCCACCACATTACCAGAGGAAATTTCTAAATAACATATCTAGGTTTTTTTATCTCTTTAGATAACTGCCTGGAAGGGGTTATGAGTTACTTGAATCTCTTCTGAAACCTTATTCAAGAAGCCTAAATTAAAAAAAATAAATAAATTTAAAATACCATTTTAATATTCCAAGGCAGAGACACAAAGCTTTAGAGGACCTTGCTGTGCATTAGTAGTCAGCATTATTTGTGCCCCGCAGAACACAAAAATGGCATCAGTGTACACTCTTGTTTTCATTTCTAAGAGAAATGGAATTCAAGGGATGCGCAGCATCCCCAAGCTAAGAAATGGCCCTTCAGCCATCAGGTGGTGCTGTGAATCCAAACAAATATACGCCACAAAACCAGATGTAAGACATGGGATTTCCTCTGCAAATGAAAAGGTTACATTCTCTGCAAGTCAACAGTGTGTTAATTACAGCATAACACCGTAAAATTATACCCTCTCAGTTTCAGGGATTGCACACAAGATAAGCCTGTTTCCTTACTAAAGGCCTACATGAAATGTCTTTACATCTGAGTGATCTTGCTATTGAATAATATTCTTCTTTATTGTGAAAATGATAGAAAAATGCTAGCATTTGGATTACTTAATTGCTTCCCTGACAAGTCTACTCACTCCCTCAGGAACTGCAGAAGGGGAAAAAGTATGTGGTCACATAATTAAAGGCTGTCATCTATAGTCATGGTAATCTGCATGAAGGATTCATGGTTACCTAAATTCTCAGGTTTTCTAATTTTGAGTGGTTGACTCAAGTCGGGTTTTTTGTATGCAAGGTAATTAGATCAGAGAAGGATGCAAAATGTATTTCTTTCACAGAAGAATGGCAGCCCAGTATGATGCATATAAAGGAAGCAAAAAAGAGCTGTGAAGGAGTTACAATAGTGTTCTTCTAGAAGACTTGAGGTTTTTAAAGCTGTGATGTAAAACACTGCAATCAATTATCAGTTATAAATTTCCACAAACTGTGGCTTAAAACAAGCATATGTTTAAATTCTGAAGGAAAATTCAAGCACATATTGTCAGCCTCTGGCAAAATCTCCCCAAAGCTTTTAAGCTTTTTTTACATCAAATGATGTATTAGTCTATCCACTGCAATGATTACTTTTGGACAATTTCTGCAGAGATGTTGTCTCAAAAACACCTACATTACCTCCTTCTGCTTGGGAGCTGTGAACTAAGTATTCCCTTTCAAATGTTATTGCTGAGCTTTACCCTTTCTTTGTTGTATTTAGTATTTTGTCACTGACTTCCAAGGGGCAGCCCACAGAGTAAGCTCTGGCTCTTACCTGGGCTGTGGAGGTGGAAGGATTAAAGAGGGAGAAAGTATAGTAGTCCATCTACACATAATGCTCCCATATATCTCACAAGCCACATAGAAGGGATTACAAAACTCAGTAGCAGAAATCTTTCATCCAAGCTAACAGAGTTCTCAGTGAAGATAATACCAGGGAGAAATGACAGCCCACGCAGAGAAGATCCCCAACTCCAATGTGCAGTCAATCCAGCTAGATCACTCATACTGGCAGCTGGCACAAGGAGGACATTTCACATCACCCATCTTTCAGCACCTGAACTGGTCAGGGGGGTGGGTTGCCCAGCCACCTTTGTCCCCCTCCAGAAACGATGGGCAAAGAGTGAGACTCTTTGACAAGGCTGTTCCTAAAGTGCCAAAAGTGGATGTCCTACCAGAGTGCTAGTGCTAGCTTGGGTTCCTGCTCTCTTTTGTAGCAGTCTCTCTCCTTCCACAGATCATTAGTTTCATTATCCATTCCCTACATCGCTTTAGGAAATAATGATCACAGCATTTGGCATGTGACAGATGTCCCAGGAAAGTGGGATGTCGGACGAACACATCTGCACATCACTCAGCTGTGCTCACTGCAAAAAAAACCCCACAAAAAACCCACCCAAAACCAAAAGAAGTGTCTCCCCTGAGTAGGCCTGTAACCCTTTTTCTGTTACATGTGTTTATAGTAAAATGACAACAATCATCAGTAACAATTTGAAAAAGGAAACTGAAAAATCAGTTAAACACAGCTGGATTCCAAGGCTCCTTCCTTCTTGAAAGGTTTGGGAAAAATAAGCCAATAAAGGACGTGTGTTGCCTTGACTTCGCAGAAACAAATCTGAATGTGCATCCCACATGTTTCAAAGCCCTCTCCAGGCCTTTTGGTTCAGCAGGCTGGAAAAGCACCTTGTGGTCCTTTGAGATGACTCCTGCAGTACAGTTGTGCAAATGGGAATCACTATGGCTTCTTGCAGGACACTTCCCAGGTCCACGGGGCACTGCTGGCACCGTGCAGAAACCTGGAGGCTGAACAGGAGCAGCCATGCACTCGCACCAACTGTTTTTTTCACAGACAAAAGCAACTACTAAAACCAAGTGAAAAAACCCAAACATTTCTTCTCCCCCTTGGAAAAAGAAAGCAAACCCAAAATAACCAAAGGTTGCTTCTTCTGCTAATCTAGGCTCAGTTCAAGGAATAACTTGAGTCTGTCCTAGTCTTCGAACAGATCTAAAATTACAACAATATCATACAGGAAAAAAAAGGCTGTATTAAAAACACTCAGCTATTCAGATTTGAAATTCTTTACAGTTACAATCAGTCACCTAGAAGAACTAAAAATTTGACCTCCCAAGTCTATATGCCACATTTTGCAACAGCTGATCACAGAGGAGCCAGCCAATGTTCTCTCAGCACTCAGCAATAACAAAAATCTACTCAAGATGGAATCACATCATTGCACACTGAAATCTCAGTCTGGGACTATACTTTTTTTTTTTCCATTGCATTCCTGTAGCTACGGAACAGCTGGGATAAATCTCTTGCCAACTAAGACTTCAAAAGCCTCACACCTAGTAACCATACATTCCCCCAGAGAGGCATCACTAAGGGGTATTATTCTTCTTGAATTATTGAAGTCATCCAGCTTTTGGCCTCATGCCTCACAGTTACAAGATAAATGCTTTTAAAAATCAACCTGAAGTAGACTGTCACCTGGAAACAATGAATTCTTGCTCAAGTGCACACAAATCATGAGTGATGAGGAAGAGGCTGATTTGCTTCAGTCAGTGAACATTAAGGTCATTGTATTCAGCTGACTGCTTACTTTGCTGTACCACTTGGGTGCCTGTGTGTCTGATTCTTACACTTTGGCTGTCGAGATGCAAGGATGCGATCTCTCAGTTAGCTGCAGGTGCAATTTATGCACCGAGCTAAATGAAGTCTGGTTGCCAATGCCTGGCTTTTAAACTGCTGTGAAAGGTCTAAGGAATACGAAGGGCAGACATACAGCTAAGAAGGTAACTTCTATGTTTTCCAGTACTGCCAGGATCCAGTGATGTATTTCATTGTGAACTTGGCTTCAAATTGCAATCTTCCTCCTGGTTCATTGCTTCTGTGTGTGACCCTTATTTCAATAATCTAATTTCCTCCCCAGATCAGAGCATCAACTCTAGGGGAAGGGCCAGATGCCTAGCAAAGAAACAACAACACTGTAAGTCAGACCTTCAGGATTTCCACACAACTCCATCCACATCAGGCAATGGAAACTCCCCAAAGCATGCCTGAAGGAGAGGGCAGGCATAAGGAACAAAATGTAAGCATGGTTTACAATTCTACTGTTAAGCCTTTAACCCTTGGTAATCTGCTGCTTTGAATTCCCCTAGTAACCCCTTTGGTGGCAGTGCCCGTGACAAGGTGGAGGTCTGCAATATGAGATTCAAGCAGATGACTCAAAATGCTTAGAAGGTCTGGGGCACCAGTTTGAAGATCTCAGAGGCAGCCCCAGAATGCTCCAGGCAGGAAGCCTGGGACAGGTTTAAACTACTAATTTTAACACACAGTCACTGGTTTGGAAAAAACAATTTTCTTTTCTGAAACTGGTAAGAAGGAAAGACCCTGTGTTTATACAGGTTGAGCCCTGTAGGCTGACATGACCTTCCAGATGTCTTTAAAACACATCACAAAGCAGGCTGCTGCTGTGGTCTGTGAAGGTGAAATTTACTGTAGCTTGGCGGTGGTTCTGCAGGCTATCCAGAAGTCAGGACCTTAAATCCTACCAACAGCCTGTCACAGATGGTACGGCAGAGGGGAAAAAAGGGATTCTGAAATGCTGAGAGAAAAAGTAGGCCATGTAGCTGCTGATCATGATATAGTTTCCTGGATAGCAGAACTTTACATCTAACATATGCTGCAACTCAATATTCCTCAACAAGTCAGAGGCCTCCATGAATTACTGTTAAATTTGCCAAATGCTCTGTGGTTCATTTCCACTACTAACATGGGAGACTGCATTAAGAAGAACATGGTCAGGACGCCTCCTCAGAGATGCTGCGGATTCACACAATATTGCATCTACGGAGGAGACACGAACGTACTACAAATATACTCTCATATTATGCAAGAGAACAGATTCCACCCGCCCCATTTCTGTCAGCTAGTTTAGCTCATTTTACCTAAATCTCCTGTCTCTCTTGACCGTAACTGCACCCTATGTGTTTGTCCAGTGCATTAAAGAAATGAAACAAACTCAGGTACACTCTCTTGGAGATGCCTCTTTACAACAGGCAAAGCTATATACCAGTCTACAACCATTTCAGTAGTGTCTTCTGGGCTTAAAATCAAATTTTTAACTGCAAAGTATAAGACCTAATTTGCTGCAGTTTACACAGATTTCTTTAAATGTAA
>KZ505641.1:1823165-1833691 GCA_002844005.1 Limosa lapponica baueri | reverse complement strand
ACAGGTCTCTTTGCCAGGCTGGCTTTAAGGTTTAATCATTAGGTTTCCACTGGAATGAAAGTTTTCATTTATAAGAGAGCTGAAATGCCAGAAAAGAAAAGGTACTTTATGAGACAGCAATTTGTCTTGAACACATACAATGACCACATTGGTCCCTTTGTGCATTTTCTAATTAAGTTGATGGAAAGACAAATTACACGGATCTCTAAGGAAATAATAATTTAGAAAATCTGGACTGATGGACAGTTGTTGAAGCTATTTGTTTGCCTAAGAACTCTGTGGGACTGTTCCGTATATATATTTTGCGGGCTGTCTGTGTAACCAGGGTTTGAAACGCCTGTAATTTAGCAGCTCTACCCCAACAACACTGTTTTTTCCCAAGATATTATTGTATCAATCTATCCCTTTTTAGACAGTTGATATTTGGAGCCAGGTTGGAATCCTGTATTCCTTTACACAATAAGCTGTGCTGTTCCATAAGCTACAAAAGCATAATATTCAAATAAATAGATGTGTTTCTATGGCTCTACACAAGTTCTATTTATTTTCATATTATTTCACTACATTGGCATCTGCAAGCAGCTTTCATTGTCAAGATGGTAACCTTCACTATGAACAGCACTCTTTGTGCAGTAGTAGGAAGAACAGCACGCCAACCCTGTGATGAATGAAGGTTTCCTCCTATTCTAAGTGCCATGTCAAAGGTGCATTTGGCATTGTCCCATTTCTAGCCTTTAGGAATACATAAAACTTAATCACTGGATCACTGCTTTCAAAGCCCACTGTGCTCCATAAAAAAATCCTTGTGTCCTTAAAGTTACTCCAGATGAGACCCAAAAGAGCACGTGGGCTACATGAGCACCCTTGGTGGGGTAGGTGAAAAATATCCACAAAATAAATAGCTTGGGATAATTTGCTATGGCAAAAAAAAAAATACAGTAGTCTGAAGGTCAAATGGAATGAAAACATGGTTTTAATCTTCTTATTTACTTATAAATCACTGATAATTTAGGTCTGCTAAAGTCATTTATAGAGATTTTCACATCGCAAGCTGGCATGCCTGTTATATATTGACCTAAATTTACCTTCCATAATTTTGTGAATCCCCAGAATGTTATTCTACATGTGGAGTCACCAACATCTGGGCCTGCTAGACTGTAAACCATTGTACAGAGAGTTTACAGGAGAATTCCAGTGGTTCCGAGACATCTATCAACAGCTCTTCAATATTACTATGTCATTTTCCCCCAAGAGATCTCTACCTAGGGTAAGATGTAGGCAGATAACCAACTAAAATCTCTGCTGCACTGAGGAAACAGTTAAGCCTCCCTCTCATCCCAACTTTGGGATCAACTCCTTTCATCCTTTAATATATACTGTCTTAGTGCTTTTTCCCCAGCTACGAGCCTAGGTCCTTCTTCCACACACATGACCAGAAAGGCGGCTCTTCAGTGAGGAATATGAAATGTGCCTGTAGTCTGCTTGACCTATTCTGACCATTGCTAATGAAACCCATCTCAAGCTGAGTGAGCTCCCATTTTTATCTTTACATACTAATTTTCTTTGCATCAACCTATTTTCTTAACTAGCACAGAGTATGCAATCTGGACAAAACAAACGAAGACCAAAACTTACCATCTGATTCGGAGGCTGCTCTGAAAATCAAGTAGCTGCTGGGAAGAGGCTGTGTGATCGAACCAACGTTTTCTCCCTTTGGGCCCTGGAAATGCACACAGACAAAAAGACGTAAGGCACACAAGATGCAATGGACCATTCAACGTCTTTCTACCCTTCCTGGGCAGAGTGTTTGTTTGTGATAGGAAAGAAGGAAGGAGCAGATGGAGTAATTTAGAGAGACTCATTAGTAATCACGATATTGCTGCTGAAGCTCCAAAGCAGTAATGAGCTCTGACGTAAATGAGACTTGGTCTAACCTCTGCTCAGCCCCAAACCTACTCTGTTTATTCAGATCCTCAGGAATGGAAGAATCTCATTTCTGTCGCTTGGGACAAAAACAGTCAAGTATTTGCTATTAGTCATCTCTGTGCAACACCTGAATGGACTGTTCCATGTGGTACACGTCTGTCTGCAGCCTGACACACTAGCAATAAAACACCCTTTACATGTCACCATAAAAGTGGCAGAGCCCACACCTTGTGCTGTGAGTGCCTCTAGCAGAGAGGCAATGGCAGCTTTTCTGGAAGGAAGCAAAGGGGAAACTCCACCCTGCAAACCTGTCCGTGGGGAAGGAAGAGACAGGGAAAACCACAGGCTGAGGACCAAAGGTGTCCCAGCATGGGCCCATGCCGCTGGGTTGCAGCCCTTCACCTCTACATCCAGACCCTTTGAGAACTTTTATGCTGTGGTGCCTGGGGTGCTGGCCATTTCAGGCTTTAACAAAAACAGGCTTTGCTTGTTTATGCTGCCTTTAGTTTAGGAGCAGTGGCAAAAAAGATTATAGTTTTGTAAACATCCTGTCACAATCCCTTCAACATGACCCTCCAAGAAATGACTGCCAGGGAAGCAGAGTCCATCTTGGATTAGGAACTTCTTTGAGCAGAACCACAGGCTCCCGCCTTGATATCCTCCCTGTATTCTCCTCTCTTGAGCTCCAGAAGATGCTGAGAAAAAGCAGTTCCCATACCTGGTGAACACAGTTTCATACACTCCATGGTATGAAATTTATGCCACAACCTGGCTGAAAATAAATGGGAGTCCCTCCTCCTTCCTTGCCTTTCCAAAGTTACTATGCCTCCTCCAGTTCCTTCTCTTCCTCACTTCACAACAAAAACCATGGAAGCAGATCCTTTTTTAATTATGCAGACACCATGTCAGAAATACATACAGAGTAGAAAACATCATCAGTACTCTCATGACCACTATGCCAACTGCAGGGTGGAACAAGCAGTTTTCTCCAGAATGCTCAAACACAGATTTCCTTAAGTTTCTAGAGAATACCACACAATGCTGAAAATCTGTAGGGAAATTTTTGCAGTTTGACTGTGACTCTCCTCCTTTACATGGGCCTTTATAGCTTCCCATCCTGCTCCTTGAAAGAAGGACTTCTCCCTAGCATTAGTTTGTAAGCAGGGAAACTGTGACTACTGGTGAAAACTGCTCCTGTATACAAGTCTCTTGTAGTTAAATGGTGGTTTTCTCTGGATTTTTGGTTTTGAGTTCCACTCAGAAAGCAAAAATTTGGAAAGAATGAAGAGTGCAAGCACAGGACAAACATTAAATGGTATCTGTGTCTACTCCATGAAGATGCAGTGCTGAGAAGACAACAGTCTCCAGTTTAGCTTCTTGTGTCTACATCTGCAGGGTTCTTCTGCTGCCAGGAGAAATTGGGATCCTTATTACTTGCTTCTTTCTCCCCTCTCCTCTCTCACAAGAGGTTCACAAGATTAAGACTGTTTAAAGGCTTAATAGTCAGGACTGGCAAAGTTGGGATTTGATTAGTGATCCAGAGCAGAGCAGCTCAAGATATTACTAGTGACATTAACGCAATTAAGCATCGTTCCCAGTGGCATCTTTCCCTTCAGTAGCTTGCAGCTGAGCAGAGCATTGGAGAATTGTTGATAACACCATTACTTGTGTTTTCAGTGCAGAGGTTTTGATCTGTTGGAGGAAAAACCTTACAACAAAACAGTACAGATCCAGAGAACTGAAATTAAAAAAAAAAAAAAGAAAAAAAGAAAAAAAGGAGGAGAAGGAAAGGAGGGGATAACACAAGGTTTTAACAGACATGTAGGCATGTGGATAAATACAAGGAGCGGCCAAGTCACTCTGTCAAGGAAACACATTCAACAGTAAGGCATGCTTATACATGGAGGGGGTTGTTTCCTACAGAAAGAAGAGGAGAAGAAGAAAAGAGGCCATAAAAATAAAGTCAACAACTCCACAGAGTAAATGAGGTTCTGTATCTGCACAGTAGAGATAATGATGCTTTCTGTCCCCCAGCCTTTGAGCGTTGTGCCTATTTAGAGTCTAAGACCTCCAAGACAATGACCATCTCTGACTAAAAGTGAATGTTATCTCTGCTATACAGGGATCTGGAGCTCAGCTGCAGCCTCTAGACAGTACAACTAAGAAAGGATCATCTTCAGATCATTCCTGTCTTTACATTCGATTTGAGACTCAAAAGGCATTATCAAACAGGGGTTGATTAGGCTTTGAAAAATGGAGTGGATCACACTGTTTTAGATAGTGTGACAAGACATCTAGTCTTGGAAAGTCATAAAGCAAAGCTTAAAAAAGAGAAAAAAAATCTCTTTTGTAAGCAGTACTGTGGGTAACTGTAAGGATGAAGATGAAACTAACTGTGCTGTATTATGAAACAGAACAAACAACTGTAACAGAGCAGCATAAACCCATTACTAAAACTTCTTTCTCTAAAGGAATGACTCAAAGCTCTTAAAATTAACAAATTTAAAATTATATATATTCCCACATTCAGTGGGTATGACCCCGACTCATTTAGCTCTGTAAATGCATGCCAGAACAACCTGCAGTCGATTAAAGCCTTCCCACACCACACTGTTCAGCTGGCTTCTGAGCAAGCTCAAAGAGAAATACGAACTTTTCTAGGACATTTATTTGGGATGGTCAGGCAAACCTTGCCAGCTGATAGCCCTACTCTCCCTCTGTAAGCAAAAGGACAGGCACCCACACTCTCACACTAATTACTAGGCTGGCATTCCCTGGTGTCCTGCTGTCATCCCAGCAAAAAGTCTCTTCCCTGAAGCAGCGTGGGATCACGCTGCCTTCACGTGGTGGACAAAGTGCCTCTGTGGCAGTATTTGGAGCATGCCGGGGAAGCTTTTCTTACTGCTGCTTGTGATGCTGACTGATTTTGAGACTTTAGTGGGTTTGGCCTTGGGTTTATAAAGGCCTGGGCAGAGCAAAAAGGTAGAAGGTCTAATCCATTTGCACTGTGAAGGAGTTTCAGGCTAAAACACTCAAAAAGCCAGGGAAGAAGTGTATAATAAAGGACTGTCTCCTCTCAGGGATATACTACTAAGATAGCTCTAGAAACCGGAGAGCTTTATAGGAAGACCAGTTTCCTGCTGCATGGATTTAGCTTTCCACTATAAGCAACGGTCTTACATCTTACCTACCTATCATTTGAAAGGCACCTCAAAATTTCATCTGGCTCTAACTGCACATCAAATTTAATTGTCTAGCTCAACTATAAGTGTTTACGGCACTGCTTGAACCAGACATTTGTTTCAGGGCTGAGCCCCACAGTTAGATCCAAACATTTACTGAGGAGCGAGGCCAACATGTACAAAGGTGAGTTAGCTGGAAGTCTGCTATGTGAGTCAAAACTGGACCATCAACCCTAGTCCGGAAAATAACTGAAAATTTCACAAGCCATTTTAGCCAAAAGTGAAAGTTGCTTAGCCAGATCTTATTTCAGTCATGATGGACAGTAACTTGGGGTTTTCCTTAAGGTCAGGCTAATCTAGATTTCATGAGAAACAGGTTTTCTTTGCACAGTTATACATAACCGATTTAGATCAGTCTATTCTGCTGCAGTTGCTTTAAAAGAAGGCCATGAAATGACATAAAATGAAACAGTATTTTTAGCAGTTTCAGCCTTAAACTGTTGTCAGAGTGCAGACAGCTTCTTTGACATCAAGTAGTTCACTGGTGGATTTCTTCTTGATGTGTATTTTGGTGTTCACCTTGTGGCTGAAAGCATCTATCACACATAACAATCCAGGCTGAACTCAGGTTTCAGGAAATATCTTACCACGCAGCTCAAATGTAGCTTTCTAAATATCTGTCTCAAGTGACTCAGAATATTACTTTGACCTGAAAACTCAAATCTCTTGGGACTTCTTCTAGTACAGAAATATTTCCAGAGATATATTCCCTTCATATTTAATATACTAATTCCTATTTCTGTCATATATTTTCTCAAGAGACACAAGAATTAGATACACATACACACATGCAAATACATATACACTCTAATAAAAAATCCTCTTTCTTTTGGATGATTCATTCAAAGGGAAGGGCACTCTGGCATAACACTTCAGATCTGTCAGCAATGCTACTTTTCACTACCTGACTGTAGTTTTGATTCTCCTTTTTCACTACCTCTCCTGACTGTGCTTTTCAGAACAATTCAGTTGACCTGTCAAGTCACAAGGAATTTTTTTGTTGATGGATAGCAGATGATTGACAACCTTCTTGGGTGCATGGTCTGTATTAAAAAAGCATAAAAACTCAAAACTGAGTAAGAAGCAAGATAGCAATGAAACCTTTGGGACTTAAAGCAAAAGGTCTGCGCATCTAGGCACAGATTAGAGCTGTGCTACTGTCAGAAAATAGCAGCTCTTACCCCTGGTTGTTGAGGTTAATTTTAATTCTCTCCTCCTACCTTATTAAGAATTGCAAGACTTTTTATAGTGATTGTATAGCTGTGTTTAAAACTGTTCAATTAACTGCAGGGATGAGCAGGAGTGAGGCTGCTTGATCTGCTCCCACAGGGCTTCCCCTCCATTTTGTTAGAACTTCTGATGCCAATGACAAATGCCTTCATCGCTCTCACACGAGTCTTTCCAAGTAGATTTACTCTGCTGAACACCTTGCAGCAAGGCAGTAGCTTGTAATGCCTTGCTTACACTGGTGATGTCTCCTAGAGAATTTATGTCTGCAATAACTCTGCTGAGTCACTGCTTTTAATGGGGAAACAAGACTTCAGGAACATTTAAGCTTTCTCTTCAGGGTATCCAACAGATGTTGTTCTCAGTGCCTCTCAGGAGGTACTCGGGTCTTCCTCTTTGTTCATAGGCATTAGATTTTTTTTTCTTTTTGCCTATTCTTAAAGGCAGTAAGAAAAAGAAATGCAGGTCTTTAAAATTTGCAGGGAGTTATTTCCAGAAGTGTGAGAAACTATTAATCATTTTTGTTACAGGGAGATGCAAAGGTCACTGCAGGACCTACTGTATGTACAGGAAGAGACTGTCTCAGCCTGTGAGCAACAACAGACTGAAGAAGAACTCAAACTGAAGGAGAGAAAACCTTGCTATTTCCATTTCAAAGAAGAGAAAATTAAGGCAACCTATCCAAAGTCACAGTTTTAGGCAACAGTCAAGTCTTGAGCAGACCACTGAGTTCCAAGTTCATTGCAAACAAACCCAGACCTCAGAGGTGTTAAAAAAAATATCAAATGATCAATCAGTTCTTTGTCACTTTTCCAGCCCTCTTCCAGTGTTGCACAAAGCATTTGGTGCTTTGTGGGTCCTTCTTTTGGGGAAGTCAGTTAACTGGATCTATTCCTCATCTCTTTTTAAGATGTAGGCCATGGCTTGATATAGCTTCCAGGTATCTTTTTTCCTGCACTAACATGTTTCCCCTTTCCACAGTTTATGCATGCATCTGTACACCGAGAATGAGACACCTGTATAACTAATCACAATGCAGCATGTTCCTTTGATGTCATACCATGATCAAGCTTCGTTGTCTTTAATCTTTTTATGCAGTCAATTCACCATCACTAACAGCAACTGAAGAACTGAAAATCTAGATAATATCAATGCTAGACGATACTAGTGCTGAGACACTTTGGTGACCAAGAAGAGGTTGTTCAACTCATTAGGATTGTTACCTTTACAGCCCAGATTGATTGATCCAAAGGATGAAAAAGTTTAAAACAGAAACCATCCTTTTTGGAGGGTCTCTCGATCAGCTCACAAGAATGGAGCAAGATTGTCCCAACCCACTGTCCGTTCTTTGGTGTCTTATAGATCAGCAGCACTCCTGGTTTCAGAACACACCACAGCTTGGTCCAACTCTTCAGAGTCCCACGAATCTGGAGGGAAGCAGGGCAAGAACAGAAAGTTGCATTTATGTTGCTTCTTGAAAGAAAACCAGTATTTATTCAGTACGTATACAGTATTTCCAGTATGTGTTTCTCCTAAGGCCACACTATGATACGCTTCCTTAGGAAGACTCCCTGCATTATCTGAACAGTCTTAGGGATCTCATAGCAAACTCCCAGACCTTGTAAATCTGGCTATCAGAATCCAGTTTTCATATTTTTATTACTGGCTTAGCGTTAGCAGCTTGCTTAATTTTTTAGGCAACCAGCACGCTGGCCCACATGAGAGTGATTTGTTAATAATCATGGAGGACACACCAATTAGAACATTGCATAGAAAAATGTTACTGCTAGTCTAACTTGACTTATAAGTCATTTTAATAGTGTTCTGCAAAACAGAGCTATTAATGGGTTTTGTCAAATACCCCATTTTTAAAAGCACTCTTTCCAGCTGGTTTACTTCTCTGTCAAGCTCAATGCACACTCTCTTTTGTATAGAAGACATTAAATCTGATAGCATATATTAAAGATAACAGCTTTAAGAATGGGGAAGTTTCTCAGTACGGTTACATTTTGCCTAAGGTCTTCTTGACTTCAACGTACATAGGCCAAACCTCAAGTCTTATGTTGGTGCTCTGTTTTTGTGGCCCAGCACCATTTGTTGCTGAACCAGGTATTTCCAGCCACAGCAAACATGCAACAGGTATTTTGTATTTAAAAAAATCTCAGTATTTATCTATCATAAACACTAAACAGTATGGAAACATTTTGCTGCCAATGTAATTTCTCAATAAGCCATACACAACTTTTCTGGCCTCTAATACTGATCGTAGAACAATGTTGGAGGTTTTTCACACTGGTAAAATGCAATTGTAGGGTTTCATGAAATCCCTAAGTTATTTTTTTTTATTTTATTTTAAGAGCTATATGTTTGGTGATGTTTGGAAATTAAGTTTTGCTATAATAAAAGTGGCAACCAATTCACTATTAGTTGAGAAGACTAAATGGCCCCAGAAGAGGAGAAAACCAGCGGTGAAAGGTAACATCTCTCAATGTCAATCCAAATTTATGTTGCCACATGTGAAGTTTCGGGACTTCAATGAGAACCTGTCACTAGTTGAGCCTTTGCACAAGGAGAAATTACAGTTGTCATCAGGTCCAATATGTTTCATTCTGTGCTGTGACAACATGAAATCCAACTGTCAATAGAACAAGCTGTATCTGCCCACTTCCAGGATGTTATTCTGCCTATTCTCTCTTCAGTACAAAAACATATCTATGGGAAGAGATGTCCTTTCCTTCTTCCTTTCGGAGAGGAAGAAAGAAAGAAACATCATCACTTCCTTTTGTGCTATGCACTTCTTGAGACCTTGTTGCTACTTAAGGACGTGGGCTAGATGGATTGATTTAGGTTAAGATGAAAAGTAAATATTTCCCATAACTCCACTTTCCTAGCAGTTATTAAGTCCAGCTTTACAGCAACTTCAACTCAAAATTATTTGGTCTTGCTTCACTCAAAGAAGTGCTAGTGCATAAGTCTCAGACACATCGAGTACTTCTCACTTTCTCTTTTCCTACAGCCTCAGAAGCAATGGTCTGTATGAAATACCTTCAGCCAGTCTGCTGTGATCACTACACTGGGATCCTTCAGAGCGCTGAAGAGTTGTTTGGTAGCCCTTTTCTTCTCCTGTCTGTAATTTTTTTTTTGTACCTGGTTCAGAACAGAGAAAATATAGCAGCTGTAATCATGGCCTCTTTTGGGGAGAAAAGAACACACTGCATTAAGGACAGCGCTATGTATAGCAGAGCTAGAACATGACCCAGCACAGGTTCCCCAGAAATGAGCACAAGGAAGAACAAAACATAACGAGATAGCAGGCACTTTCTTTGCTCCTAAAGTTCCACTAAACATAACGTAACTTGGCTTTCCTTTGGGGGGGAATGGAAAGAGGCTGAATACCCAGTCCTCCTCAAATTAAAGAGATTAATTTAATCCAAACCAAATTATTTATACTTTTGGTTTGGTAGACAAACAAGTATTCAAGCAATAATTTGTTCAGATTACCTAGACATACCCCTCCTAACAAGACCAGTGAAGGATTACAATCCTCTTGAGGTGCCTAATGGCTCTGGAACTTATGAACAGAGTGAAATAATTACACTGATTTGTTCTGTTTGCAGTATATAATCTAATCCTGTATCTAAAGTCTGTAAATGTCCTTGGCCTATAATGACTCCTAGAAGACTCAGAGGCTTCTCTGGGTCTTGGGAAATGACTCAGAGTAGTTCCCAATGGTTTGTTTGGAAGGTACTACTTGTTTTCTAAAAGAAATTCAGCTGATGCTGACTTGGGTGCTTTGCATGTACCTTCAGTGTTTCCTTCTTTGTGAATTTGGCTGTGGGAGACACACACTCTTTGTCAGACCCATTGCAAAGCTTATATTCAATCTGAAAAAAAAAGAGGGAGAGGGGAAACAGGAACGTGTTAACATGATGATGTTAAAGTTATGCTCTAATGAAGAGCAGCTTATATCTTCCAGAAATCTATGAAAGAGCTGGTTACAGATTTCAGCAGGAGAACACTAAGCAGTCACAGAAAACGCGTATTTGCAGTGCACTTGAAACTTCCTTTTTACTCTCATAGTTTATTCTCATAGAAAAATTCCCCACCAAATTTTCTTCGTATTTCTCCCAT
>KZ505641.1:1810718-1823136 GCA_002844005.1 Limosa lapponica baueri | reverse complement strand
TAAAATAAAATAAAATAAAATAAAATAAAATACCAAACCCCCCTATTCTTATTCCTAACTTTGAAAACTGACCATCTATTTTTAGATCTGAAAGCATTTCAATTACTGGAATAAAAATTATGGGGAAGCTGTTATAGATCTTTCAGAACCAGACTTGATATTGGCAGCGACTGTTGCCCTTAACTGAAATATCCAGAAACATGAGTGGGCAAGAAATGACCTAATGATGTTACAGATAATAGAGGAAATCATCATCATCTTGGCCTTGACAAGCAAAGCAAAAAATACACAGTCACTTCAAATCATGTTTGATAGCGTCAGTGCTGTTTAAATTCATTTTCAGAAGCCGCAGATCTCATGATTGTGCTGATGGGCTGAAAAAATGCTTTGCTTTTGTTAGACATGGTCACAATACTACTGTTTCCAAAACAATGTATGCTTAGAGATTATAGCCCCCTGGAGCCCAGCTCATGATGAGAACCCCTACTTGGATAGGTAGTGTCAGTAAATCACCCAAATCTTGGGTTAGTGGCATGAGGATTATGGTACAGTCTGGACTTTTGCTACTTTTTATGTCATCTTCGGGAAGTTACTTTCTTTCCTTGTACCTCTTTTCCTTCCAACCTTTCATGCGTCTGATGCATTCAGACTGTCATTTTTTGGGGTCAGGCACTGTAACTCCTACTTATGCATGACAGTTTTATAAAAAAGTTCAGCCCGTGGCCACCTTGATTTAATGGGTATGACACAAAAATGAGCTGAACTAAGGAAAAAACATATCAAATGTATATCAAATTTGTTCCCATTTACAAATTCGCTGCTATGATGTGAAACAAACCCACTGGGCTCTCAGACTCTCTCTCCTGTATGTCATGACTTGATGTAATCATTTTACAGTGCCTTCAGTTTTGAGACCCACTTTCCTTTTCCCTCCCAGTGACACAGAAACCTCTCTGTGAACATTAGTGTGAGCAGGAAAATATTTAATGACAGCCAGATCAATCCTTTTCACATGACTTAGGTAGATAAAAACATGCAAATGCATGACCAGATCACAGCAAACAGGTCATCAACTATATTTTGGAAACCGTGGGAGGAGCAAAAACGGGAGATAAGGGTCCATGTTCATCTGAGCAAACCTCATTCTGGATGATGCAAGATTAGAAATTAGGGCCAGAAGGTGCAATTTTGTAGCAGAGCTAGGGTCACTGTAGAACCTATTACTTATTCTCACATACCTTTATAGTAGTCTTTCACTAAAATCAAAATACACTTGATGCTTAAGAATAAATAGAGAAATGAAAATTCTGTGACGGCACATAAGGACCAGTGAAGCCCCTGGCCTGACTTTCCAGTTTACAAGTCAACTTGGCATGGGATCCACTCAAAGAAAATGCAAGCTCTGGACTCCTGCAAACTATTCAATATTTGTAATTTTTGTTTTAATAGAAAGCTAAACCTGTCTCCTCTACCTGCAATGCAGTCTCTGATGCATATTCTGTATTTCTGCACATGAGACTTCACTGTAAAAACACAGGATTTATGGTGGGGACTGCTGCACAGATACGACATCTGAGCAGAGAATTGTGCCTACAGGGTCTTTGTCACATTTCAAAGGGCAGTGGTAGACATTTGGGAGATATGCTATAAGCTTTTCTTTATGAGGAAACATTTCTAAGTGCTTAAATGTCTCTGAGCAAGAATTCTTCAGAATTATTAGGAGATTATGCTTTCATGATTCAAGACGCACGTTGTCTGAAACTGGCCAGAAGAATACTCCCCCTTTCTCCCAGTTAGCAGGGAGAATGTCCTGTCCTTGAGATAAAATTATGAGCCAACTGTTTATTGGTAATTTCACTCCCTCCAGCCCGAGAGATCAGAGGCAGAGAGAAACACTGCGTACTGTCCCTCAGTAGCCCGTGCGAGAAGCAGAAAAAGCACAGATGTCCCCGAGATTCTAGGAAATCCTGCTCAGGTGTCTGCACAGCATCAGGTTATAATGAATGCTTTTTGCTTAACTAATTAAAACAAGCTACAGTCACTTGTTGTCTAGGCAATTACATTTTAGCACTTATATAAAGTATAAAACCTTGGCCCCTAAGCTTACTTGGCTCGAGAAAATTTACTTGAAGATGAATTCAGAACGGCTTCCAACAGCCACCACAAACCATGCAAACCTGAGCCCTAAATCTGCTGCTCGTGGGGAACCAACGTTAATGCAGACAGAGGCGCTTTCACTGCTCTATGAGCCACACCTGCCTCCTCCTTGGGTCATGCTAAAAATAGAATTAAACAACCACAAGGCTTCAAACCTATGACGTTTACACAGAGAGACATTGATTCTGCCTTTTCAGGAGAGCTGACTCATGGCTCCATGACCAGGGACATTGCATGCCCGATGTCAGCCGATACTGCTCTGCATGTTATAAAGATGTAGCACACAACAGTGTATGACAGAACAGTCTCCCCTTACACCACCATAGCCTTTAGGAGCTCAATAAATACAGCAAAACTTGTCTGAAATCGTTACAAATCAGTCTTTCAAAGCAGCTGGACTAACAGCCTTGGAGCCTGTTGCAGTGGGTTCCTGAACCACTGTGCTGCTTCCTTCAGGCACTGCCTCCCCCACGTCTGAGCTATGTCCAGACATGCTGAATTTGCTAACCTTGCCTGTAAAGGGAAACACGGCCACAGGGACGGTGCACACTAAGACAGGCTCAAGAATGGATGAGAAAGAAGCAGTAGTGCAAGTCCCTCACTGCCTGCATAAGGCTTTCTAGGCAGAGGAAAATAAATATCTGTGCTGCCATGTCCCAAAAATTGTGATGTACCAGCTGAGTGATGGATAGCACAGCTCGCTGAGGTGGTTGTAAAATGACCAAGCCTTATGGAGAGAAAATTTTATTAAAACCAAGCCATGGACAAGTTTTCAGATATGCCTGACCCAAGACTTCTGTTTTCAGAAACATGACACTGTACCCCAGTTACCTTTTTAATGAGGCAAACTGATTGCTTTTCCCTGCTGACTTTGCTTCTTGTTCTGCTGATGAAGATGCACCATCACACATCCTTGCAGGCAATCATCAGGTCTACAGAATGAAAAGCATTGTATTTCTGGGTTTAAAGTTCCTGCCTTTCCACAGGAAAGGTGGAATCTAAGGTCCCAGGACTGCATGCCCATAGACCCCCATGCTGCTGATACTAACATACAGTTCCTCCAGGTTTAACCTGCTAAGTGACTTGAAGTAATATGATTACATGTTTTTCCATGAATCTGTCTTAATAGTTTTGGTTGTACCTTGTGGCATGTATAAGATTCAATAAATTCGTGCCATCAGCTCTAAAGACCCCTAAGACACAGCAGGGTCTTACATCGCTCAGACACATCAGGAGCATTTAATGATGTCCTTCTATTGACCTGCCTTTCTCAGCCTGGCAGAAAACTAAGAGAAGCCATTTGTCCTCACAGCAAATCTTTCAAGGACACCGGGATAATGCTTGTGCAGGATATCAGAATCTGGCCTCCTCTCTCTGCAGCAACAATATTACCCAGAGATGTGACTTTGTACACTGGGAGGGTAGGGAATTGGTGTCCTTTTTAAAATTAAAAATCCCACTGGAATATTCTGATAAGAAAGCAAGGGATGTTTTCCATATACTGGTTCTTATAATTCTAAGGAGGAAAGACTGCTAATCTGCCAAAAACATTTACCAGCGTATGCAGCAACACTTGCAGGGGTACGGAACTGCTGTCTTTTTTTAGTTCTCTAACCAGATCTGTCCTTTCCAGGATGAAGGGATGACCTTGCCAGCTGATGATGGGCTGTAGTCTACTCGGAAACATACTTTTTATCCCAGTTAAGTTTCTATTCCCTTTCATGTCTGTCATATAGTTCTGGACATCCACTGCCAATTACTAGCAGTTATCACAATACCCTTACACTTCTGTTAGGCTTTGTAAGAGAGCATACAGAGTCCTCACAATAGTGCTATTCTGATCCAGTGCCTTTTTGGTGACTTCATTTCCAAGAGGAACCGAATCATTTCACAGATAAACAGTGTGTGATCGACTTTGGTGTGGGGGATGCCAGCCCATCAGCATGCCCTGCCTTGGATAACAGCAAGAGGCACATCCTGTTGTTTAACGCAAGCAATCCTTGCTGCACAGGACGAACACAGAAAATATGTAATGAGAGACAAATAGACAGAACTATTCAAAACCAGGAACATTTAACTGAAATAATTCTGAAGCTGTGGTCTGCATGTTAACAGCAGTGACAGCTTACAAGTTGCTCTTTTTTCTTCTTTGCATCCAAGTGAGAGAAAGACAAAATCAGATGGGAATTTGAAGGCAGAGCAAAAGTAGCTAGGGTCATAAGTTACGTTTCACAGAAGCAAAAATAGTCATTCACATGGGAGACACACCCTTGCTTACATGTAATTTCTCCAGTATATTTTCCACATGTAATTGCTACAGTACTGTATCACTGCAGAAACAAAAGAAATTAAACAAAAGTTCCTGAAGTAGTATAAACACTACGGAAAAGCTGGGTTTAACATTAGAAGTGAAGAGCTTCTTATTAACACTGTGAATATTCACAGATACCTCAACCACATTTAAACAACTTTGTTTTCAATTTACTATAAGCAGTTCTTTTTAAAAACTTTTTTATTTTATTGTGAATTTACAGCTCATCCAAAGCACAGTAGAGTCAGTGAAATGATTCCTATTGACAAACAAGCTTTGCAGTAGGAAAGATCACCTTCAATTAATATGCTGCTTTACAGCAAGTTGTATAATCTTCACCTAAAACGTTTTAGTTTGCAAAAACAAAAAAACCCAAACTCTTATTTCAACAATGTTGCAAAGACACAGCAACTGTGTTTACAACACTGAACTAGTACTATGATTATCACAGATTGAAAAGCCTGTGCAAATAAACAGCTGACATGACAGCAATATCTGGGTAAAATCATTGGTGAAATCCAGCTATCCAAGCAACTCCAAATATCAAGCTATATTACTGTTTAGTGGAATGCTTTGCTCCATTGCGTCAGATTATAGTAATTAAAGTCATAGACCTCATGGGATTTCTATTTGATCATTTAAGTGTGCCTTTCATGGGAAGAACGTTCTGCAAGTTTAAAATATTTAAAGAACATTTTAGGCGATATAGGAAGTTGCACACTGAGAAAGATACTGTTTCACATGATTGATACAGTTGTAGCACTAAGCAGAAAGCTGAAGAAAAGCTTTGCTTTCTCTAGCTATAGACACAGCTTTTGTTCCTAGGCTGAGTTTACACAAATGAAGAAAGTAAGCAAAGAAAAACATTTGGACTTCCAGCTTAAAATATGCTTTGCTAAGTTGTTTAATAAACCATTTCAATTTTAGCACCTTCATGTACCCTCATCTCTCCTATCCAAAACACTACAGAAAGTAATTATGATCCCCAATGACCCAAGCCAACATGATAGGATTGCTGTGGCTTACCCGGAGTTATAAACTTTGAGACTTCATTTCTGTATGCAAACAGTTAATACTGTCTACATTCCTGGGAGTTTCAGGGCTTTTATGCACCTACACAAGTTAGGGATGCTCCATGTTTCCTACCTCACAGTGCAAAATTCTCCCCTACTCTTCTATGTGATTTTCCCAGGATACTCCAGACTACATCTCTGCTCACTTGAAATCAGCTGCAAAGCCCACTGTGGACAACAGTGATTACCCTGAAATGCTGCACAAGGAATTGAAGAAGCAAGCTGTACCTGAGCCAGGGCACAGCAACTGAGCGTAAGCCTTGACAGAGACAACTAAGTCCAAAATAATTCCATCCACAACATCACAGCGTAAAGTACAGTAATGAAAAGCCAGCAAGGGTCCAGTTAAGCATAACTCCACCTGGAAGGGTCAAATTCTCCTGTAACGCTGTGCTTAGCACACACACAGGGGACATTTTGCTCCTGAGCCTCACCTCGCTCCGAGGTGATTCCTGCAATGTCCAGATCTCTCTGACAGCCAATTCTTTGGTCTGCTGGCTAAGGGAGAACAGAAGGAAAGGTACCCTTGTAGGCTGCCAGAGTGTTTTATTACTATCTTTTATAATAGTCCCAAAGGTAACCATGGCTGGAATTAACTCAGAGGTTAAGAGCACGATTCACGGATCTAGAAGGATGAGCTTGAGACAGCATATGAGTTGTAGCTTAAATCTCAAGTGATTGGTATGAACTGTTTCAAACCATTTTACAGCTAAAGTAAATTTCTAGCAGCCACTGAGATTCATATTTCAGACTACAAATCACATAATAAAGACTTGAACAATTCAGGCATATGGAAAAACTCATTCACGATGAACAAAGCAATCTAAGCTTTGCCCTCCCATACGTCATATAAGTATGCACACAACAGCCACACTCCTACAATGTAATCTTAGACTTCACTGTGGCATTAGTGGGGGACTGAAAAGGAGAAAGCACCACTGAGCACCACCTTCAAGATTTTTCTGACAATCCCTTAAAATACACTTCAATTTTTGTGGGCTCTGCTTGCATATCAAGAGACCCATTCATTCATTCTGTGATTCTGTGACCCCATCTGCTCTCCAGCCAGTAGAATAAATAGGTAAGCATAGGAAGGGAAGAGAGAGAAAATGCAACACTGCATACTACAATAAAAGGGGCCTTAAAGGATGCTAACAGTGCCAGATGAGGCACAAAATGAGAGAAGGGCACCTCCTGTCACTACCAGGCACATACTATCTGTACTGCCTGGATGCAGAGATGATCTAGGAGCTTAGAGACAGTTCTGCGATACTTTCACACCCCACTATGAGCACTGGTCCCAGAAAACAAGGCTAAAGGACTCTACAAACAACAGAAACTAATATGAGAAACAATCTGAAATATGTAAGGTAATTTTTTTTTTGCCCTTGAAAAAGGAGATGAAAGAGACTCCACTTAAAAAATGAAATAGGAGAAAATATGCTGCAGGAAAGTTAGCAATGTAATATGTAACTGAACTGTGCCTTAAATTTGTTCTAATAAAATTTGAGGTGAGAAGCCACAACTGAAATCAGAAATACATATTGCTAAGAACTGCCCAAACACACTGAAAGCAAATGTTTTAGTGTCAAATATTTTACTGTCTGTACAGACAGCACAATCAGGTTGCGTTCACACCTCGGACACAGACTAGCAGTCCATCTATGAGCACAGGGTAGTGTGGTTGCAGTTAAATGGCTTCACAGCTCACAAGTTCACAGATGTCTTGGTGTCTGCGAACCTAGGAAACCTGCAGCCTGCTCCACCATGCAGCATGGGTACAGCCTGAGTGAATGAAATGTAGAACCATTTCCACCTCACTGATGAAGATGTGAAACAGAAACGCAATTAATCTGCTTGGGGAAATGCAAGTCAGAGCTGGGAATTCAAGGTCCCCTAAGCTCCAGTCCAGGGATCGAATCACTGGACTTGCTTTCCTCTCCTTCTCATTACTGGGTGAAAAGAGTCAGTGTGGTGTGGTACATCAAAACAGCGCTGCTGAAGGAACGCTGATTTCCATCAAGGTTTGTTATATCCACTGTGCCAAAAGAAGGGTAAGTATTCATGGCACGGATCTGTTACCTACAACATTTACTTTTGAATCCATTAATTAAATCTGCACACCCTACAGTTTGGTTTCTAAAAATTAGTTCCCCCCTGCTGTCAGGAATCTAAACATGACCCAATTAGCACACACTTTTTCCTTTGGTTCAAGTAGGTGGAATTGCTATTTATTTTTAAACTGAAATACTGTGACAGATCCCTACTTACAGTTCTGGACAACAGACAGTAAGGTTTCATTTTACAGCCTTGGAGTTAAGTGAATGTGAAAAATGAAATATTAAGGAAACTCACGACCAGAGAAGAACAAGGTAGTGTACAACACAGCAAGGCAAAGCTGAGTGAAATGAGAATGACAGGAGCTACAGCACAGGTCCAGTCTCTGAGGCAGAAAGAGGCAGAAAGTCTCTGAATCAAACATCGTGTGCCAAAGCAGAGCGTTCAGGCAGGAAAGAAAATCATAGCTCTGGCCCATTCAGTACCCAAAGCAACTGCCTGCAACACTGCAAGCAGGAAAGCTGAAGTCTGGCATTTTGGGGTCCTCACATCTGGTTTTAATCCATTGGTGTTTCAGAGCAATTTTGACTATTGTAAAACCAAAGTCTTGGGCTGGTGAAAGCAAAGCTAATGTCCACGTTCAGACTCCCATTTGTCTTGAATCACAAATCTGATGCAGCTGTTCTGTGCTGTGCATTTTCTCTTACCTCTCCTTAACAACTGCTCTTGACACTGTCAAGGAGAGACCCACCAACGCCTCCCAGGTCACACAAAGCATGGCAGAAATCTAAGTGGGCACCTAAATCTTCCAAGGGTGCTTCTCTTTCAAAAACACACCTGTAGAAGACTAAATAGCAAGACAGGCCCTGAGGCTGGGAAAACACAGCTGAGCCATGCTCTCGCCCAGATACTTCTCATAAATACATTCCTACTCTTGAGTTCATCCTGCATCTCAGAAATCGAAGTCCCTTTCGGACAGAAATTCAGTGCTATGAGTTGTCCTGTCCAGACAAAGTCCTCCTTCTTTACATTCCTAAGTCATTGGCAATGTAACATCACTCCTTGTAAGGGGTGCAAAACATCTGGCTTTAAAACAAAGCCCTGGATGCAGTTAACTGGTTCTTGGGCTTCTCCACTGTCAGGATAAGTGGGAGGCTGGGTTTCCATAAGGAACTTGCCTGAAAAAGCAAAACCAAGGTCTGTTTGCAGCTTGCCAGGTTCCAGCAATAGCAGAGGACAGGTACACGAGCCCTTGTTGCATACTCCCAAAGCTCCTGTCATCACCATCTCCCTGTGCTGACCTCTGCCAGGGCATCCCGGCAGAACAACCTGCAAGCTCCAGGCAAGCACAGCCAAATGTATTTGAAGATGTGGAGCCTATTTTCATGTATTATAGGAAATCACTTGTCTGAAGCTGCTTCTTTGTGTTATATTTTCATTTCAGCTGGTGTCATTTGCATTTTATAGCTTCATAGTTGAATATATTTAGTTAAAATTATTAACAAGTCTTGCTTCTATTTCTAGTTACCCTCCAGAAGCAGGGAGCTGCCGCCAAAAAAGCCCATACATGAATCTCAAAGCCAAATCTAATTTATAAGGTTGATTCCATCTCTCCAGGAAATCAAACCCAGGCATTCAGTAACTCCAGATGTAAAGCCCAGTTTTGAACACCCAGATCCAAAGTCTTTAGATCCAGCTTTACCTCTCCATAACAGGCTGGATGGAAACATTGTGTTCAGGAAATGTTGGATAGTTGGCGTTCCTCTCCTGTTACACCAATTCCCAGAGCTCTCTCCCAGGATCTCGACTCACAGTTTCAGATGCTATTCACTGCACTAAATATTACAGCTTTCTCTTCCAAAACAATTAAGGTTCACGATTGCCTTGCTGATCGGGAACAGCAGGAGACACCTCTGCTGACAAAATCAACCTTTCAACCGTAATTATTCATATACAATTACACTGCCAAATGAGACCCAAATAAACAGGGTTCTTCTGTGGTAGGTGCTATCAAGTCAGAGGAAACCGTGGGCTTTTCTGTCATCCCAACCATGCAAAACCACTCATTTTCTTTCTCCCAAAACATGCATACACAGTTCCTGCAGGAATAGAAGGAGAGGCTTTCCCAAAAAGCTTTTTTTTTTTTTTTTTCAAAAAGGCTTAAAAAAAAAGATAGTAAGAATGATTAATAACAGCCTGAGAAGAAATGAAAGCAAGACTAGGGATGATCCCTATCCCACATCCCTCGTACCTTACTAATGGAGTTTGGAGTCTGTGGTGTCTCATCCTTCAGTGCCGAGGGACTGTTTCCTTCCACATCTTTTCCTGTAACAAATAAATGTGATTCAGAAACAGAGAAACTCTGCATGAAACTGTGGCTACTTACGGCCTTAGAAGGGCTACTGCTAACAGCAAGCAAGAGAAGCTGTCGTGAGCAGGATCAGGCAGAGAGGATCACAGAGAGGGATCTTGCAGAGCTTGAAATAGCCTGGATTGGGCTTGGGCTATGCAACAAGTCCTGCTTAAAAGTTAGGTCTCAAAACACTGTGGTAAACCAACATGATGGTTGCAAAGTCCAGCATATGAAGGCTGGAAAAAAACAGAAGTAAGGTTGCTTATGCATCCTTAATCAGCTCCCTTCTGTGTCTGCATTATGATGCAGTCTTTAATTACATTACCACAGTCTGTTCTTTTCTTACATATCCCATGCCTCATTCAATGCAAATAATAAATGGAATTCAGTTAATAAGCAACTATTCAATACGTTATCCTTCTTGGTCAGTATCTGGCAACTATACACAGATGCACTCAATAGCGTGCTTTGTTTGACAAATAATAACCATGATCATAAAATGTTACAGGAGACAGAAGAGCATCTAGACATCATTAGTAAAACAAAATTAAAAAAACCTGCAGAAGGTCAATGTCTTCTGACCAAGTTATTTGTTAAAACAAGAAACATTTTCAATTAACAAGCAGTATTTATGAACACTATAACATTTTCCAATCATTGTAGAGATATATTTCCACTACTCAAGTAGACTAAAATTGCAGTACATTATACCCATTATATACTAGTATGAGTGTGTGTAGTCCTAATCCAAGCAATAAAATGCAATGAGAAATTACGTTCTTTTTGCCAACTGTAATCATGTCCTTACGGTAAAAGAAAGCACAGAGCTTCTACTAAGAAAAAGCCAAAAAATAACATCTGATGAGACTAGCTTTTTAGTGCCAAAACAGTCATTGTTATCCAATTTCAATGTAGGTTTCTTCTCAAAACTGTTAGCAATAAGAGCTTCAGAATACTGGACACAGTAAAGAACCTCCGAGACAGTGAAATCCAATCCATTTGTAGCACACTGCAAACATGGGAACTCTTAAAAATATTTTTAAACATTGTGTGGGCCAGTCTTGGAAACAACATCATATCCAAAACTAGGAAGGGAAAATCCTGATTCTCCTGAAGTCAGCAGAAGTTGTCACAGATGTGTCAGAAGCCATAATGTCTCCTTGATCTTTCAGAGCGGCCATTTAAGAAGCCAAGCACCATTAGAAAAGTCAGCTACAGAAGCTTACTAAATAATAAATGTCCTCATGGTCATCTTCTCCACTTCCATCATGGGACATGTGAGAGAACAAGGATGTCCCAGTATAACTGGAACTGCAACTGTGCTACAGGGTTTCACTGGTAAAGAGACAGGACAAGAGCCATGCCCTTTTTACAGGCATTAACAGCCAGTTTGGTGTCTCCAACTCTTAAATTTAAGAAAAGGCTTTGTGGGACAACTGATCCTAGAAAGTGTTCAACTTTCCACATGGTGACTAAGGGGGTGGGGGTTTCAGAGGGGTTTCTCACCCTGTGGCATAGTCCTGCTCTGTGCCACACGCATGCAGCCACACTGATGCAGAAAGGAAACTCTTCCAAGCCTGGGAGAAGAGGGGCAGCACGTGCACTGCTCATGTGGGGAACTGAAGCAGAGGAAGGACCTACGTAGTCACATAAGAAGGTGGTGTAACAACAGGGAGCCTATATCTTAACCTAGTTTCTTAGCTGTCATTCCTCCCCTTGAAACACTGAGCCCTAGATAACATACTCGGAAACCTCATGTTCATAGGCAAAAGAAAATCCCAAGTGGATGGATATTTGCAAGTCGCCTTGTGCTACCATGACAAGTGGGATAGCTAGAAGCGCTGCTGGGCATGGATTAAGACCTGTATCCGTATTTTTTCTTCCTCTGATGGCACTTTCCTCTCTATAGCCCCTGCTCTCCCCGACAAAGGCAGAGGAGGTTGAGACAAATTCACAAAGCCATGTAGCTGCTGCACTTGTTTCCCATGAAGAGTTTTTTCTGTGCATGTATGGGAAAGTAACATATGGTCTAAAAGTTCAAGTGAAGTTAATGGGAATCAGCTGCTGCCTGCTCCAGGGAACAGCGTCTATTAGCATAACAGAATTCACATCCATTCCTTATTACGTCTCATTTCTTAAAGAAAGCGTAACTCTAAGCTGGTATCCATGCAAAAAGCCTGGATGTGAGAGATTTCTGCCTTCTCTCAGTACTACAGTTAAAAGGGTTTGTACCTGAACAGTGAGATTTTTGGTGCTCCTGAGGTTCTGGACCATCCTGCTCACAGGGTATTACGAAAAATGGGAACATGCAACTGTTTGCTTTCACCAAACCACTTACAAGGATTCGTAAGATATGTTTATTGAGCAGCATATACTGGTTTCTTACACCAAACGTTAAGCCTATTGGCACTTGTGCGGGAAATGCTGGTTTTTGGAGTAGAGCTATCTTTGCTGTCTGTCTCAAGC
>KZ505641.1:1788328-1809052 GCA_002844005.1 Limosa lapponica baueri | reverse complement strand
ATTCGCCAGCTTCCTCAGGAGAACACTGTGGGGGACAGTGTCAAAAGCCTTACAAAAGTCCAGGTAGACAACGTCCACAGCCTTCCCCCGATCCAGAAGTCAGGTCACATGGTCATAGAAAGAGATCAAGTTGGTCAAGCAGGACCTCCCTTTCACGAACCCATGCTGGCTGGCCCTGATCCCTTGGCTGCCCTGCACTTGCCTTCTTTGGGTTTCTGTTGGGCATCAATTCTACAGGTGCATTTGCCTTTCGTCTTTATAAAGAATGATACAGCAAGCATGACTGATCAATGGCAACAGGAAGAAAAATCCCTGGGTTACTGAGGAATTAATGACTAGCTCCACCCAGCATGAACTATTATTTTACAGGCTTTCTGATAAAGTGTCTGTAGAACTACAAAACTACAAGATGAAATACAGGCTCTGATGTGTGGCAAAACTACTGTGAATAAAACCCATTACTGCTGTAAATATCAGCCACACAGCTCAATGTGTACACCAGACTGAAATTTAGTTCCATGTATCTATCACAGTAAAATTCCCATATTCATGAAAGTGCATCTCTGAGGATGCAGATGGGCTAATCTAAATTTTATTTAAAGCCATTGTGTGATCTCACAGCCTGGTCAAAAGAGATTCTCTGAAAGTTCTTTTAGCTGCTCTCCCAATAAACTTCCTACTCTCTGAAAGAGAAAAGAGAGATTCCCTCCCCTCATTGCTATGTGAAAGAAAGACATGGGCAAGGAACATGAATTCACGTCTCTCTAGTTTGTGAACTTTCTATAAAGAGAAAATGTCTTCCTCAAATTTCTTTTAGTTACCATAATCATTACCATTTTTGTATGCAGGCAAGAGGCAAAAAGTCCAAAGTGTTATTTCAGATAGTGCCCTCTGCGTTTCCCATATGTTTCCTTTAAAGAAAATCCTCTCACTGAACTGAATCTCCACAGTGCATCTCGCCTGAGGTGTGAAGTCTGTCACTCCCTTCTCACTGAATTATTTACTTGCACACCTTCATTGTTGGAGGGCTAATCCCAGGTATTGGTTCTGTGAGACCATCAGCTCCAGCCACCTCACAACCCACCAAATTCCTGGCAGGAAACCACTGGGCTTTGCTGCCCGCGCTGCCCACAGCACTCACCTAACACGATCAGCCCAGTGCCCTCATAAAGAAAATCTGATGGTGTCAGGCAGCAGAACACGGGCCACTGGGAAAGCCTCAAGAACTACATTCATGTAAAACAACAGAGAACAATGGGTGATAGAGAAATATTCATTATGGCTTATAGATGTGGACCTGTGGCTTATCTATGGGGATAGCAGCATCCTTTAAAGGGACAGGAGAAGGTGGGGGGAAGTACATGAAGCTCAGAGGAAAACAAGGCAGAAGCAGCAGTGAAGGAGTGAAAGGAGAGCCTGTCACAGGAAATGGCAACTGAACGTGAAGAATAAGAGTTACTTCTTAGGGGAAATGTGAGGAAAACAGAGAGATGAGGCAGCTCTGTGGGGACCAGGAAAAGAAATGAAAGGAGTAAAAAAAATATAAGGATAGACAAAAGTTCAGACTCTCTGCAAGAAATCCCTTGGCTGAAGCAGTAACTTCTGTTTGCTTAAAAGGGATATTCGCTCATTTACAAACTCTCTGCCCTGTGTTCTCCCTTTGCAATACAGAGGGCGACTGCCCTTGCTGACGCCAGTGCTGGAGGTTACTTGGGAGAACTGCACAGCAGAACAAAAGCTCCAGTGCAGCTCAAGGCACTTATTCTGCTGAGCCCAGCAAAGGCTGTTGGGTCCCACTGCCAGCAGGGATCAAAGAGAAACAAGGCGCTGGGGGAAGCTGAGGAAGGGACAAACTCTTCTAGCTACCTCCTCCATGCCGAAACCCTCAACTTTCCCTGATTTCTGAAAGATTGCAGCACTGAAATTCCTCTGTGAGGAAGTCAGTAACTTTTTAGCACTGAAAATGCTGGTAAGAACTAAAGAATGGGTAAACTCTAAGCTGTGGCTCTTCATCTCCCTGAAGCAAGGGGAAGTGACTACAGCCTGAAAAATCAGTCCTTCAGCTCCCAAGGATAGCAGAAGTGAAACAGCTGTTTACTTACCACACATTAGTACAGACTGTATTTAGGAGCAGCTAGCTGTTCTGAAGTCCCTACAGATTTAAAACTTATGAAATTTTAGGTGGCCCATCTTCAGTTGTTTTCAATTTGATTACTGAAAGGTTGTTGAAGCTTCCAGCGACCTCAGTAACAGCCAGGGTTAGTCGGCACTGCTGAAAACAGGGTCCCCATTGCCTTGAAGCAGACACCCACAAATAGAAATATCTGCAAAATCAGAGGCCCTTGAAACCTTTGCACTTAAAGTCAATTAGCTCAGGAAACCCAGACCTGGTTTTGCTCTACATCTGTGAAGCCCAGAGAATCTGTCAGGCGTTAGATCTATATGAACAGTGAAACCTTCTGAGAGATGCTATGTTCTTTCTCTAGATATCAGTGTTTTGAGAGCTCAGCAAGGTGCTGTGAGGTTTGATTACTTAGCACTGACATGGCAGCTGCAAATGACAGCTCTACAAACTTGTGACTGTTCCCTGAAGCACTTGTTTACAGACTGGAACGGAAGCATTGTTTGCAGACTGCAATCAAGGAGAGACTTGAATGTTTACTGTGAACAACAAATTCTGAAACAATAAAATGAGCTCTATTTCCTTCAAAAAGGGTGCTAGGAAATTCAAAGCAAAAAAAAGATGTAAAGAGAATGCTTAAAGCCAATATGCCACTCACCGCAACCTGTCAAGATTCTTTGTACTCGTAGTGCTTGTAGATATTTACAGAACATTAAACACAGAAAGTCTGCTCTTGTAATATTTATCCTGGGCTCTAAATCTGAACAGGGAAACCTGCCATTAAACATCTGCAAATGGGGCCAGTAAACCTTAAACAAGTCCAACGCATAGGGCGAAACGCACAAAGTGCCTCAAAGTGGAAGCGCCCGAAAATGTTAGTCACTTTTGAAATGTAACACTATGCAGTGTTCAAACAGTTGTGAACCCCAACTCTGATGTCCTCCATTCTCACTTAACACCCATGGCAATGAAAGACAACAGCATCATAAAAGCAGCACTGTCTGAGATCCAGCAATACCTGCGTTGCTTCTCTCTCTTTCACATTAACTTGTTTCTCTTTGTTTCCTGGCAGCCTGCTAAAATATCTTACTTGCAGTCAAGCACCTGAGACATGCTACTTTCTGCACTGACACACCAGAAACCAACCTGGGCTGAGTGGGTAGATGTCATTGTCGGCCCCGAAGAACAGATTGCGTGTCAGCTTGCGAGGATCAACCTTCTGAGGGGTGGATGAGGCTGGACAAAGGGAGAACCTGCGACGAAGAAAGTTCTCCTCCTTCATGGCATGAGCTGTGGGGGTTTTCTGAAAAGGAAAGATAGAAATAACAGTTCATTTCAAGACACAGGAAATCAAAGTTTCACACCCAGATGACTCTGCTGCTTCAAAGCCGCCTAATCCTATGTAGTGTGCCAGATCTTTTTATAGAGTGCCAGAAGGCTATGCACAAAAAGAAAGTTATATTAGTTTGAAGCTACAATTACTGATTTGCTGACTCTCAGTATTTGCAAACTGCAGGGAAGCAGGACACTGCTCCTTGGTGAATCCAGGTGGTATAACACCCTCCTATGTACCAGGATCTATCTAGGATAATAGCTACTTACTGGGCCTATCCAGTGCACAGCAGCTAAAAGTCACTTTTATTTTTGAAAGGTTTTGGAGTCTCTTTCATAAATGTAACTCCGTTGGTGTCAGCTGAGCTACACCATCTCTGCAAAAATTAACATTTAAAATGAGTCGTATGGAGAAGGACCAGCTGCATTGGCTGCAGAGAGCAGCAAGCGGAGATAACGCCACTGTCACTCCTGCCCTTATTTCCAATTACAGCACATATAAATAATTTCAGTTTTCTTTAAAATGGCATTTAGATCAGCTTTGCAGTTTGATCAATAAGATAAACCTTGCTGCTCTGTCAGAGTAACAGACAGCATTTAACTCCCCAAAAGCCTCCCTGCATCCCTGTAAAAGAGCCTGGTGGTACTGTGCTCTTTACTGCCACTTGGCTAAAGCATTAGACTATCCTGGCTGGAATTAAAGGTTTCTTTTATAACCATCCAACAAGCAGTTCTTTCTTACCCATTACAATCAGATATTATGACTGTCTCCTTCCTGAGTTACAAGCTTCATTCTCTCCCCATGTGCAGCCAGAGGCAGGGCTCGTGCTAGCAGGAGGAAGCATTAACCCAGCCTTTGAGGGGGCATCACAGACCACGAGGTCCGTGGCTTCTCCAGGGGACAGTTACTGCAGTAAGAAAAACCCTTTAGGATGGTACACGTTTCCTGACAAGAGTGTCCAAGTTTTCCCATCTCTTTTAGGCTACTGGGAAAGCAAAGGGGAAAAGTTGCCCAGAGTTACCGTGCAGTTCGGGAGGGCAGGACCAGCATGCATGTAAGGTGACCTGTGTGGTACCAGGTGGAAAATGGGCTGATTAAGGGCTAGAACATCCTGCCCTGCCCTTCCTCCTCCCAGTACCACCACAGTGCTTGCACTGGCCCAAATGCCCCAACTTAATGGGGAACCCTCAGTGGCCTCTTGGAGCTCAGCTGAGACACCGTACAGGGGGATGCCACGAATGTGTCCCAGTGTGAGAAACTCCCCTCCTGTGTTTTATCTCAGTTCTTTCCCTCCACTTGCCCTGCTAATCCCTGTAGAAGGCAGTCCCAATGTTTCAGATTTTGCATTTTCCCCCCATTTATTTACAAGCAGGCTGCATCAACTTTATAAATTAGCCGTGATTTACACGGTGAAAGAATCTCCTCCTTCCTTCCTTCAAGAGATGGCCTCAGTGCCCAAGAGCTTAATTTGAACTAAACCAGACTGGACTCCAACAATGAGCTTGGGTTACCAAAAGTACTTTGAGCAGCACGTCTTTCTGAACCCAGCTCACTATGCTGGGATGGATGGGCCTTTAGATGGGAGGATCTGTAACATCCAAAAAGGGGCTGATGGCTGGCTGCTGGGGCTAGCCTGAAAATAGGACTCCCCGAGGCCACACAAGTGCAATTTGAAGGGGGTGCGTGTCCCCTGCTGGGCCCGCATCATCCACAGAGGATGAATTAAGGCCTGTGCAATGCTCTGAGGACACAACATTCCCCAAAAGCCCGACACGTTTTCATCTCCCCCTGCCCCGTGAAGTGGCTGTAAGACACTACAGATTCAGCAGCAGCATTTCACCATAACTACTTCACACACTCTCGGTGCCAGGACACCACGCACTGGACGGGGCTGCCATGGACTGACCCCTCACACAGCATCCCAGGCCAGGCTGTTTCAGGCCGATGACATGCGATGGCAGCCAGGTGAAATGAAGTGGCTTCAGTGCTTTCCACTCACTGCTGCCCTGCCTCCTGTCAATTCAACTGCCCCACAAAACCACCCTGCAAACATACATCCAGGCTCAAAAAGTCCCCAGGTTCTCATTGCAGTCAATGACATCTCTGAAGCAGCAGGTAACTTAGCTACCTAACTTTTGGCAATGTAAATAACCCTTTTTTTTGCATAGACACTCAATTGCATACAGCTGGATGGGGAGAAGATGCAAAATTAAAGCTAACTTCAAAAAAAAAAGAGAGAGAGGACAAAAATGCAGCTAGTTACGTGTCTGAAAGCAAAATACTTAAAAATAATCCAGGTCTAAATAGCTGGGTTTGGAATGCTAACAGTGAGCTATTTTCTGCCCTTGTTCCCAGAAAGGCCATCTCAACTCTCCGCCTCTGGAACTGCTTGTAAGTGGCTCAGAGGAAAAGCAGATCTGTGGGGTACTCTCCCCAAAAAGCAGTGATCCGGTGACGCCAAGCAGAATGTGCAGGAAGGTGTTCAGAAATTCCAGGTCCATCCAGTGGAAAGCAGGCTGGGGAACAAGTTACAAACACAAAACATCCATCCATCCAGCTCTTACTCCCTGCTCTCGTGGTGAAGACTCACCTTGACGGGGTAACAAAAAGGCCGCATTCACAAGATCTTGTCTCAGCAATACTGCAAGTCTCGTCAGTGGAGAACCACCAGCCAGCTCACACTCATGTTGGTGGCAAAACCCATCCAGACACTGGAGCAAGAGCAGGCTGTATACCAGGTTCAGACATACCATAACACAATTTCTTTCAACTGCTGCTATATTTACTATGCAGATAGACCGATGGTCTGATGTTTTCCTTGCCTATTATTTCACACTATTCAACCACGGAATAATTGACAATTATCGTGCTGATGCTCTCTCGTTCCCGCACAGGCTTAATGGCAAGAAATCTGGATGCCTGATTCAACTGGGAAGAGCCACTGGGCTCTTCAAAGGAAAGACTTTTGCCAAGTCCATAATTTGCTCTGGCTCTTCTCTTACATATCTTAATACAAACTTGTGGCAGCAGCTCATCTCTTTTTGACCACAAAAATCAATTTGAGTAAGTTCCTCTTAACCGGGCCCTTTTTGGCAGAAGACTTCCCGTGACCAAAGCTCCCCAAGAAGCAGCAGTGGTGACGTGTCTGTCTGTCAGACACAGACACACAACCATGCAACACACTGTGTCATCAAAATCCCGGCCTGTTTTTCGAAGATACATCTAACATTGCATTGCTCCTGTTCACGGGCACAAATCCTTCCTACATTTGACCCTCATCCAGGCCTTACGCCGTCAACATTTTCATGGGCTTTACTCCAACTAGAAGCTGACAGCAGCAGAACTGACCTCTTGTTCAGTGCACTATATTGCATGCGTGCAGTTCAACTTACTTTTCCTTTATTTTGGGTAAAGGAGAAGAACTGTTGGCCTGCAGTTCATTCCCTGAGATTGCACCATCTTAGATTACCATGACATTTTTTCAGAAAAAGGCTGAGACAGACAGACTCAGCCTACACGATTTTACCTCATTATGCAGTGCAAAGTGCAGCACAAAATCATAGAAGAGGACTTCTTTCTTTTTTTTTTATTTTGGGGTTTTTTAATACATCAGACACATTTTTCCTTGGTGAGAGGAAATGTAGTTCACGCTATTAAGATTGTATAATACACCTGAAATATTTGTTTCTGAAAGATATCTCTCTCTGTGTCTGCATCTGTATCTATCCTGTTTTATCCTCCTTCCCTCCCCTTGCCTTTTTTACCATTGGCAAAAGTCAAGGAAATCTGACAGGCGTTAAAAAACTTGAAAATATTACCTTCTTAAAAGTTACATGAAAATCAATGGCAAAAGAAAGGAGGGCAATTATATTGTTGTCCCCTGAAAGAAGGGCAGTATTATGAACCCAGCTATTACCAAGCATCAGTGAGTAGAACATAAGCCACAAATCCATAAGAAAATGAGGCTTCATTAGCTCACTTACTCATAGAGCTACTTGTGTCTGTCCACAAGGGACTGCCCGCCCAAGCTGTCTTCAAATTACATATAGTTTATAAGAGTTGTAGGGGATGCTGAACAGTAGATGCCAGGGGCAATTTTCCAAAGGGATGCAACAGGAATGTGGGAGGTGTGTTCAGTGTTTTTCACAACAGGGCTCTTTAGACACCTAAATAATCCAGCCTCTGTCTAGAATCACCTGTGTGAGACAGGAGGGTATGAAGGGTTCCAAGCATATAGCCTTGTACTAAATCTACTTTTATACTACTAACGCATAATTATCTAGAAAACATATACAAATTCACTGGCGATGAAGTATCTGATAAGAAATAAGCAACCATAGAAAATACACTTCTAGATATGAGTTCTTTTGAGCCTCAAATCTTGCATGGCTGATTTGAGGACAACATTGTTGTTCTCAAACCCAAACCTACTTCTAAATCAGTATTTTGGAGGTTACTTCAGGATATGGCAGATCCTTCGTGGAAACCAGTTCCTCAGGGAGTCAGGGAATAGAGAGAAAGTAAAAATAAAAATTGGGCCAGAATTGCAGATGGCCAAAAATTGCCATTATGTTACCAAACCATTTACACAACTCAATGCAACAAATTTCACCCACTGCTCCTGCATTGCCTCCAAATCTGGCAGATGAGATGGAGAAACGTCATCTGGCAGATGAGATGGAGAAAGACATCACGTCTTGATTTGAAGACATCAACTGATGCAGAATCCATAAGCTCTCTTAGGAAGCTAACCTCATTGCGAAAAATCTTCACTCTAGCTCTTGCATGAATTTATCTGGTTGTTAGTCTTGGTAGATTAAAGCACCCTGAAGTTTGCAGCTCAGGTAATTTCTGACTTTCTATTCTGTGCTCTTGATCATAAAAATGAAGGAAAGGCAATACAGAGGGTATTGGCAAAGCCGCTAAACACAGTAGTTTTCAGGATTGCCCCTTTTGCGTTGACAGCTCTCTAAGCAGTAATGGGCTATTAAATGCGTGCTGTTTGCAGGAGCTTAAATAGGAATAAATAATTCAGCAGCAAGAAATAAACTTTTTGCTAGCCCTGTCTTTGAGACCAGTTTATGTTTTTTTGATAACAAAAAATATTGCAGATGAAAAGTCTGCATCAAACCCCCATGAAACACAGGACAATGAAAGCAGTGAATTTAACAGGGTGCAATTGTCAAATGCGTCTTTCACTCCCAGGTGGCTCAAGGAACAGTCAACCAAAGAGCAGTGGGGCAAGAATAAAAGTTATTTCATCAGCAGGCTGCCTTCTGCCTTTGAAGCAAATGGGAACTCCCAGTGCTCTCCTCTTCTGGCACCAGGTAGCGAATAATACATTTACAGGTGATCAGTGTGGGTGCAGAGATGCCTTTTACACAGCTGCTCTGCATTTTGAGCCTTCTGTGCTTTCTGGGGAGATAGCGGCAGCTTTCAGAATCGGGCCCGAGGCTTTTGGGGATGGAATTTTCCTACCTCCATCTTCAAATTTGCTAAGTTCCTGGTATATAATCACAACACAGCTAAACACTGTGCAGACATTATGCTGCCCCTACCCTCTGCAAACTGGTGGGTAGGTTGGTTTGCTTACTCTCATTTCCAGCATTTTAAAATAGATTGGAAATATGCACATCTCTATAAATAGTTAATTAGGGGTTTCATATAGTCAAGATGGCTGTGCTAGTTAGGGGGTGCTCTTAATTTATTCAAGGCTTGTTTCAAAGAACCTTTTCTTTTTCTGGTCACTTAATATTTCCCAGAAATCAAATTAAACCATATTTTATATTCACAGCAGTCATTCACTCCAGAATCTGCATCATTAAGGAAAATTAAAGCTAACGGTATTGATATTTCCTCATTCAACTAACCCTGAGAAGGTAAAAATTTCCTGAATGAAAAGAGAAGGCAAATTGTTAGCAGATGATACATTTCTAGTGATTACAGTCCTAAGTATTCACAAGGAAAAACAGCAGCACAGATCCTCAATAAGGGTAAATTATTAGTTCAGTGGTGCACTGGTGATTTACACCAGCTGAAGAACTACAATCAATTCAGAAAGCCTGTGAAATCTGTTTCTGGAAGCTATTCCTAAAATACCTATTTATAAGATAGGTAATTGGACAACCAACCCCCTACTAAGAAATAAAACCTGATATGGTGAAAGATGCCTGTGCAGGCAATTTTTTTCTCTACCTAATCCATGTTTTTTGGTTAGGGATATGGCAAAACACACATATTACAGCTGACACTGAATGCTTTGGGCTGTCACGCTGTTGGCTGGAACCTGAAGCAATGAAGCTTCACAGTAAGTGTCAGTTATTCCCCATATTCCCCAGAATTATTTGGGTCAGCTATTTCTTTCTGTTGCTGTCAAGGGGACCTTTCCTCTCCAACAGTGTTCCCTGGAATGTTCCTCCAAGACCATGTGTTGTTCTCCTGGATCCCAAACCAGCCCCAGCAGCTTGATGGAGCCCCTCCCAACTCTTTCAATCCTTCACACGCTCCAGATGAATACACCAAAATGCCGGTATTGCAGGAGTGCTCCGATTTTAAGGACTGCCATACCCTCTGCTGCAAGCTGTATCACTCAGCTCACCAATCAGTCCAGGCTGGAAAAAAAAATAACATGGGTTGCTGAAGACACCCATCTGCAACAAAGGAACCAAGTTACAGAAAGCCAAAGCTACAGACAGCTTTAAGATTATATGGAAGAGGAAGGATTTCTCTCAGCTTCTTCGACAAGCTCAGGATTGTGGCTAGTTCACCCCTACAACCTAACTCGAAGCTCACATGCCCTTCAGAGTCCTTAAAGCTGCCTGTCTCATGCTGTTCTTGTGGAAGATGCCCACCACAGCCAACCCCTAAGAATCTGCTCTTGCTCTTTCCAAGAACAGAACAGCCACCTTTTTCTATCACCTTCTGCTTCTCTGCCTGCCTTTTCCTGCACTGGGCAGTGAAAATTATGTAGTAATCAGAAGAAAAAACTATTTCCTCCCTTAATTCCCTGTAAGATGTCTTGATTAATGTTTCCTTTGTATACAGCAGAATATTTGCAGCTTTAGGCACACCAGTAGCACTTACACGCATAATCTTCTCACAACTAATCTCTCTCTACAGTGAGCATTATGTACAAAGACCACAAACAACTACAGGCAAAACCAGGCACTGAATGCCTACACTGAGGAAAAAACATCCCAGATAAATAGGGATTCCCAAAACTAATTAACTTGGGACTAAGAAATTTGAAGCTGGGGTCACAAAGGGCAAAACATTTTTATTTGACATGCAGGAAAACCTCATCTTCAGAAACACCTCCGATTTGGATAAACATCTCCTGTGAGCAAACACCAGCCCATCAGTAAAGCCATGTTGTGTTTGGGAAAGGGACCACTGCAACCTTATGGCTTAGAAATGGGCATTGCAGTAAGTATTAAATACACAATCACATATTAAATACACAATCCTCATGTGTTTTTTTTGTCTTAAAACACTTGCAATTTACTCTGTAAACATTATGCTACAGATTTCTTCTAAGAATATTGAGTGGGTCACTGAAATGAATGCTTAATGGCTTTTACATTCACCTCCTGTGCCCTTTAAACTGTAAATTGATTGTTATGCAGAAGGCTATTAATTTAACAAAGCATATTCAATTTCCCACTAGCACTGAGGGGCTTCTCCTGACTTAGTAATTTCACTGGTCTTTCCCCTTGCTAACTATTCAGAACATACCTCACTTGCTGTAATTACAACTAGTACATCAACATTAATTATTTCCCCAGTAACGGGAGACACGTGCAGAATTGAAGGTTTTACCTGTACTACCAGAAGGATGAGAAAGTCCCCAGCACTCAGTGAAAGACAGGAGCGAGCACCTTTCCTGCAGACCTTTCTCTTAGTCCCTCACTTTATTTTCAGCAAATCATACTTTGCATAATCTCCTTTGGGTCCCAATTTCTGAAGGCATCTACTGAATAAAGCTCATACAAAGGTATTTTCTTGAAGCACCAATCTATGCAGGAAGGTAAGGTGCTTGCTTTGAATCCTCTTCATCCCTTTAATCCCATGTTCTAATATATTCAACTGAAGACAACCAAAAGGTAAATCACAGCTGTTAAGTATCCATCCAGCACCTGAATGCTTATCCATCTTACTGAATTTTTATTTCAAGTTTACTGATTTGTTACTGATACCTCTAGTCGGCATTCTTTTAAGCAGGAAAACGAAGTCAAAATGCAGATTAGCAAAGGCTCCCCACCAAAACACAATGTACAACCAACCACACGTGCAACATATAGGAAGAAACATGCCATAACAGATCACAGTTGATCACCTGATTCAGTTCTCGTAACACACTAGCCAAGAAATTCTAGTACGGATCCACTTTGAAACAAACTCAGGAACCTGATTTGTGCCTCTAAATTTCTGTCTATCCAGAAATATTTACATATTTCTTTAAATTAAAGTTCCATATAGATGGCAGAAGGATTCAGGTGTCTATCACAGCTGCTTCTTGGCAGTGAACTTGAGGTTGTTGGAGATATATTTACATAAAAATTAAGGTATAACAGCAACTCAGGCACACATACATAAATTACCTTTGAGCTAGCTAGATGCAGTAGGGCTAAGAGTGTGGCCACAGTAGTAAGGCATGCAAGGCAGGCCAGAAATTCCAACTGAGAAATCAGGCAAGAACCACATGGCCAGGTCATTCTGAAATCTGTGCTGATGCCTGCTACTGAGCAAGCTTGTTCAAGTCTTCAGGTAAGCAGACATCAGCCACCATCACAGCTCACTTGCAATACAGACGACCCCCGAGTCCCTGCTGCTTGCACTGGAAGCGTGGGCACAGCTCCTGACCAGCACACAGCGGTTTGGCAGCTCATGCCTGAGCCAAAAGGCAACACTCCCTTTGACTTCCACATGTGCAAGGCTCAGGCACAGAGAAACGGTATTAGGTTAGGCACTGAAAAAACAGTGTTAAAAGCTCTGAGCTAGTTAAGGAAATAAGCATTCAGTTATGAATTTCAATATAAATAGTATTAGGTACAAAGAAGATTGGACATATGAGAAAAAATGTCCACCTGACGAGCAGATTTGAAGTGCTCTGTTTCCTTTATATTGCTGTTATTAATATTGATAGCTCATCAACCAGTGACAGCTTCTGTTTGAGGCACACTGTGAACACGTCTCCAAGCCTAAGCATTTCTGGGAGCAAGTCTCTGAGTCCCATGAACAGTATTAATAAGTTGCATAATTGTAAACCACGTCCACCTTTGACACGTTGAGCTTTCCAGTAATTATCCAGAACTCAGCACACTTGCTACTTGGGGAATGGCTATCCCACAGCCCCCCATGCCCTGAAGTTTTTATGCAGGTTAATTGTTAGTAATACCCTCTGCTGACCTCCCATACAATCCTTTAAAACTGTAGCTGACTACCTAAGAGAACAGCTTTTTAATAACTCAGGTTTTTTAGTGGTACCGTAGGGGCTAGAGACCCCAGGCTGCAGTAAGGGTCGCCCTGATGGAGTCACCATGACTGGCCTTAGGAAGAGGGAGGAAGCCTGGCCCCAGATGGCACCTGCCGTTCCCACTACCTGCAGGAGGGCTTCGATGAGCACGGCACTTCGCAGGGGGCAACAGGATTTGGGATAGGCCCAGGGTGGTGAAGGAGATATGGTACCAGGTAGATGGAAGCATAAATGAGAAATTCATTTAGTTGCTTTAGCTGAAGCTCTCAGAGGTTTAAAGCCATGACAAGAAGACATCGCTTTGGACAGGCATGCAATTACATCATTCGCAAGCAGGCCACATCTTCAAGGTCAATTCTTGCCTTGATATTTTTCTTTAAAAAGAGCATATTAAAGAGCATCATTACAGCCTCATACTGCTATCTAAATCACATAATGAGATCATATTCCCTTTTAATGGAAGGATCCTACTTCAAGCTTTAATGACATTTAAAAAAAAAAACCCAGACTACTGCAAGCCTCACTGATGGCTTTTTATGATATCCACCTCTGCCTTTATATAATTAAATCTAGAAAAGATTGTGCCTTGGGGCTACACACCCACCACACAATTACGAGGAAATACCAAGCTAATTTTAAGACCTGCTTTCATGCCTTATAGTGTCCTCCTGACATTATTCTCTTGTTAGTGAAATATTGTCCCCTTGTAACAAAGTAAAACAAAATCAGACATATCAAGTCCTGTTGAGCCGTTTTCAGACTCAGGCTCAGAAGGGAACTTTTCAACAGGGAAGTAAGGCAAGGTTAATGGCAGGAAAGGATGTTTACAAGTCAAATAAGAGAGAAAACAAAGGCTGTTGAATTTCACAAAGATTTCCCAGAATCAGTTCCAGATTATTTATGTCATGAGCATCCACCCTTCCAAACACATGCTCACAAAGAACGAAATGGACAATCCTAAATGCCAAGAATTTTATATTAGAAGTATATTTCTAACTTGACCTCCTGTATAAGCACAAACTATATTTCCACTCAATGTCTTTGATGCCAAGCCCACTAAATTATAGCTGACTTGGCTCATCTGCTTCTGAAGAACAGCTAAGCGATGGAAAAATGACCACATCCCATGGCACGGTGCTCCAATCATGCTGAATTTTCCACTCCTCTTCTTGTCAGATTCAAATAGGCTTTGTAAACCTCAGGGGCCTTCACAAGGAGGGCTGAATAAACAAGACCAAATAAATTTTAAGGAAGTGTATCTATTTTTGAAAAGAACCTTATATGCCCCTGTTTAGCTTTTCAGGCTTTTGGGCACAGTACTATACCAAGATCTGCTGTACAGTGGTTTAAATTTAGCATCCACCTATACTTCCTCTGATACAGCCACTCTCCCTGAAATTCTACAGGAAATTAATATACTATGCATCTTTACATAAACTTCACTGTTTTTCAGAGATGAGAGCATCAAGCTCTTCCTTCAACAATAGTTAAAAGATGGCACTGCAGTTATTTCAGTCCTAGATTTTTAATTAAAAATCTCTGTGGGAGGAAGGAAACTAGACAATCCACAAAGAGCATTTAGGGTGGAATTTATGCTGTGCTAAATGAGCCCAAAGGACTCAAACCGTGCACAGGCTGATGCAGCACACACACTGAAACCCACTCTCAGCCTCACTTCTCCAGCCAAAAACCTTTCTGCACCTACCTCAGTCTTTCCTTCTCTCTCAGTTTATCTGTGGCTTAGCCAGTGAAAACAAGGAGAGAAGACAAACCCTTTGCATTGGCGCTTTCCTTTGATTCAGCTTTAGGCATGCAGGTGAATGAACACACCCACATCATACAAATTTAACCATACATTTGTCTGCGCTGATCTCCTCCTACCTGTTCAAATAATATTATCCCAATTTTTTTTTTTGCTGGTGACTGCTCTGGTACTTGTACAACTGTCCCTCTACCAGATGCAACTGTGTGCATGCCAGGCATAAGCCAGACAGAAACTCTTTGTGTGAGTTATCAGCCAAAAGCTAAAGCCCTGGAGAATCCCAGCAAGAAAGCAGTTATGAAGGAGCGTTCATTTTGCCTCTCAATTCATTTCAATGAAAAAGGAAGGTCCCCAAGTGACTTAAATGTGCTTTGTAGTGATTGCAAGCTTCCTTTTTAAGAGCATCTAATACATTTCAATGGTAATTAGTTGGAAACACCTGATACTGAAGACCTGAGTCACCTTTCTCTCATATTGCTTTTATACTGAAATAGTACCAATGGTGGCAATGAAATTCCTCCTTGCTGATGCCAGCGCAAGGCAAGGCAGGATCTGGCTCCCGATCTCATGGGCAGCAAACCTCACAGTACAGCTCATGACAAAAGACAACAAATCTGAAAGCCATGGAATTCAGGAAGAGGACTCTTCTCATCACTTTCAAGCTAACCTATACTAACACCAGCTTTTTTTTTGGTCACTGAATGGAAAGATCCAAGCAAAAAACCCAAACTGAAACAAAACAGTGCTGCTGCGCTACAAAGTCTCCTTGCTACAAGCACTGATAACTGGAAATAAAAGGGCAGTCGAAAGCACCCCTGCCTGGACGGCTGGGGGTTCCCAGCTGGGGAGAGTACGGCAAGCACTAGCCACGCGGCGCAGCACCAACACAAGGATGTCTACGCCAGCTCTGGCATTGCCACAAGGGACGGAGGAGAGGACAAAGGAGGATTACGGAGAATAAGGAGCACCCGCAGACCCCGGTCTATAGATCTACGGCTCACAGTGACCTTCAACAGCTCCATGGCCAAAGTGTAAACGTGGCTTTAAACAAACAAACAAGAATCTCTGCCTCCCACACAAACATGAGCTGAGGCCTGGCACAGAAGGAAGATCAGGTCCTCAGCGTCCAGACTGGTCCTGGCTGAAAGGAAGCCAAACACAATGCAGCCCATTCACAGCATTTTCTTTATCGCAGTGCTAAGAGCAGCCAGACAATGCTTTCCAATACAAACCAAAGCAATTTATCATAGAGAGACAGGAGTTAGCAGGAAACACTCCCATTATCTCTGCTTCGAAAAGGAAGTGGTGAAGAGAATGGCTAAAAGGTGACAGACAGATTTTATGAGGCTGGACTTCAGCCCTGCTCAGGGCTGACTAGCTCATCTTTTCCACACCAGAAAAAAAGTGATAGCCTTCAGCTGTGTGGGTCTTACAAAACAGGAGTTAGAGCTGCTGCACTATGACTTTTCAAGACAAACAAACCAAGACAAATGAAAATATTTCAATAGCAACTGTGCTGTGCCAGATCCCCAGGCTGTGTAAATCAGGGAAGTTTTGTGGCCTCCTTAGCAGGATGATGCTGCCTTACAGCGGTAAGTGAAGGACTGGGCATCCAACAGGTAGAAGGGAGGCAATCTCAGAGAGACCTGCAATGCCGTAAGGAGACAGCGGAGGAGAACGACAGCCCATGGTGCTTTCTGACAACTACTTGGTCTGTATTACAAAAGTAGGCTTCAAAGTGGTTGCTGCCTACAAGCTCCAAACACAGGCAAGTTTATAAACACAAGAGCCCAGATGGAAAAGATTTGAAAGTTTGGGAGGGTAACAAGGGAAGGAATAAACAAATATCTCTGAAATGAACTAAGGAAGCGCTTGAAATGGCAGAAGGCTAGATGGTCTGTACAGACTTTGTGGTGCCTCTGAAAGGTACAAAACCTTTAATATCACATGGCTGTGTGCACATCCCAAATTCCCCTACAGGGCATAAACACAGACTGCTATTACCAGCTGCCAGTAATAAACAGTATTGCCCAACCATTAGCAATCAGTTGGCACAGTAACCAAAAGTGTTAGGAGCTGTACAAACATGTAATAAATAATTGCCCCTGCCTCAAAAAGCATATTGGGTTTCTAACCATTGCAAGCAGTGCTTGGACTCAAACATACTTGCTGAAGAGCAGCAGACCACACCAGCTACTGAGCGAGGCAGAGAAAACTAAAGAGCCTAACATTTTAATGTTCTCCCCTTGATCAGATCAGCTCATTCAGTGTCTTTCCCAGCAAAACTAATCTTCTGCTGCAGTCATCTCTTCATCTTTAGGGAAATGTGTAAATACAGATATTAATGATTTCTCTCCTGTGCAGCTCAGAACACATCACCTCAGACATCAGTGATGCAATTGCTGTAAGGACGATGGGGTGTTTTATAATGAACAATTTCATATCTGGTTAAAAGTGGAGGCAAAGAGACAATAAAAAGGAGCTTTTCAAAACTGCTCACCAATGGATTCTGTGGATTCCTGTGGGAGTGGGGCTGAGCCGATACTGCTTCTGACTGTCGATCTCACATAAACTGTCCTGATTGCAAGCCTCACTGCCAAGAACTGCAGGCAAGGACCTGTCTGATGCCTCTGCCTCTCCTTCCAGGGCTGCCAACGTTGCTGGACTCTTTAAGGAGAAAGATCAGCTGTTGACAGCCTGTGGCTCCCACCAGATGCAAACGGAGCAGGCATGAGTCAGCCCAGGGAGAGAAGTAATCTAAACCAGCAAAAGGATTGCCACAGATCACTTTCCTCCTAGAAAGAAGCAGCAAAGACCAGGGTGAGCTGGATGCTAGGCTGGGTTACAGCCCAGCTGCAGGTTTGTCCAAGGTCAGCTGCTTGCTCTTGACAAACATATGCCAGTTTTGCTGACTGCTGCCTGCCTGTGCCACCCCAATAGCCCATGCACCACCCAGCTGCAGCCCCAGCCTGCAGGCAAGAGCCCCAGCCCGCTCACAGGAGCGACCTCAGCCACGTTGTCAGAGTCACAGGAGTCAATGAGCTCAGGAAAAATCAGCAAAGCTTTCCTCCCTGCTCTGCAAAACAAGCAACTTGCAGTTCGGAAAGCTCTTTCCAAAGCAGTGCTCAGTCTGGAGGTAATGAAGCCAAGAAACGCAGCATTGAAATGGCACTCACAGTAAGCAAAGGTGGGAATTAAATGAGATGGAGGTGACACTAACTCACAGGAGGAAACTATTAGGTTCTGCGAACATTTATTTCCCTCAACAGCCCAGCAAGGTAACTGTGCCAAGAAGTAGCACGACAAAAAGTGTTCCTCCCAGCAAAGCTTTGCAGACCCCTAACGGCACCAGCTTCTCCTCGCCACAGACTCCTTTACGTCACGATCACCTGCCTTAAAATAACCTCTTATCTTGCAGAAGAAAAGGGTCATATCAGTTTATTTACTCTGTGGTAGAAGAAAACCTGGAAGCTTTAGTTAGGTCCCGTATTTCCAGACACCTGCTAGTTGTGTGCAATTAAGACAGTTCCTCTCCAGAAGACCTTAGCCTGGTGGTGGCACTGCTTTCCCCCAATTACTCTGAACAGGAAGTGTTTCCCACACTAAATGTATTTCTCCTTTGCTTGCAAGCACCAAGAGTCTTTCCTACATGGTCCTTGCTACAAGGCATATTCCAATCATTTAGATCAGCAGCAGTACTGGGAAAAATCCATCAATAAATCATGATATTTTGGATTATAGTATCTGATTGGAATTTTTTTAAGTTCTCTCTGTACCTGTTGCCTGTTGATCTCCAGGCTGCCCTGCCCTGCCCTGCCAATGACTGAGGTAGGTAACCACAGATACGAACACCAAGTATTTCACAGCCACCAGGCACTCACTTTTCAGTGGCACAAGTGGCTTTTCAGGACCCAGATTTTACACGTTGCTAGAACACCTCTGTATTTCCCTGCCAGCTCAAAGGCACTTCCAAGTAAGCATTACTGGAATTTGCATCTCTGCCACGGCCCTCTTACATTGCCAATATCTGCAAATAAAAACAAAGGTCAGTAACCAGTCTGAAAGGGAATAAAGTCTTACGTACTTTATTTAAAAATAAACTACAGCCATGACTCACATGACTCACAGTCATGACTTTATAGCCAACACACTGACCAGTTCTTAGTTTCTTAATTGTGAATACATAACAATGGCAACACTAAGTCTTTCCACTGTTCCTTCAGTCACAAAGACAAGATTATAAATACAGGGCATATTCAACACTAGCTTGTCAAGGAGTTACTGAGGCAGTCTGCAGACCAACATTTGTTCTATACATAATTTTGTACCACTTCACCCATGCTAAATTACAAGTATTATTTGCTGGTATATTTCTGCCAATACAATGAAAGTGTGGATGTAGTCAGAGCCAAATAAAAGTGCTCTATACCGGAACAGCTTGTTCTCCTTTCCCACAGGGGAACAAGCTACACTGGTATAAGCATGTTCATACTAGCATACCTGATTTTGCACTAGGGGAGGGTTAGATCAATGTTACAGAACGGTTGTTAGAAGTAGTGCAACTTGTTTACATAGGCAAAACCTAATTTTGTAAAGGATTTGCTCCTCCTGATCTTGAAATCGCTACTAAAACTCCTAATTCTGTAAGCAATCTGGACAGAGTGCAGAATTGGGCTGATCAGGGTTTTTGCTGAATAAAATATACCACAAATCAATGCAGACTGCTGAATAATAATAACAACAACAACATAAGGAGGAGGCACACTTTCATGTGGGCTCTCGCTAATAAAGCCTCTTATAGCTAGGGGATTCCATCCTTTTAGGTAGGTGAGAAGTTACCCAAGCTGTTTAGTAGCAAAGGGCAGTAAAATGGCCAACCTTGTTATATCAGACCAAATTCCTGAAAGTGTCAACTGATGAAGCAAATCACAGGATGCCACTGCCACAGCTGCTTCTAGCAGAATTCAAGTCTCAAGGGAGCTGAAGGCCTGTGTTTCTGAGCAGACAGGCAGAAATGCAAATAGGGTCTTCAGGTACTTCTAAATCCATCATAGACAATTCCTGCCAGACAACAGTTCCCAAAGCGTAAGGCTACAGATGTTCAAAGAACCCACTACATTTGCATGAGGCTGTGTCCAGCCTTAGAAGCAGGGGGACGGAAACAAAGAAAGAAACAAAGAAAGGAGAGACTGAAAGGAGGGGAATGAGAAGTGAGAGGAGAAAAGGAGGGCAGGTGAAAAAAGAAGAGATTGAAAGGAGTAAAGAAAGAGTCTACAGGAGAGGAAATTTTAAAGAGCCACAGGAAAGTAGAAAGGCTGGGATCAGTCTCGAGGAAGGAGGAGGAAAGGACACTCACCACAGTGCTTGCTGTCTCAGATGCCAATCACTCTCCTCTCCCATGCGAAACCTGCATTCAGAGCCACCATCCTTACCCCAGATCCTCGCCACCTGCTATGTGCACAGAGGCTTTCTGGTCCCCTCCTGGATGCTACACTCCTCCAAGCTGCAGATCAGGACAGGACACGGAGAAGACACCCGCACGAAAAGCCTCTGCTCCAGGGGCACATGGCAATGAAACACACCTCCCACACGCTGCCAGCATGCTGTCTACGATCCCAGCTCTCGCTTGGAAAATCAGAGCGACTCTCTAACCACGGTGACTGTGGAAGAAAATCCTGAAAAGAAGTGCAGCGTGATTCAACCCAGCAATATGTCCAAAGAAACCCTGAAACAATAGCCGTGACGGGTGTGATCTGCCACTGTTTGGGGAAGTTTAAACTGCAATGCCCATCGACAATAATTGAATTGTCAGCACTGTTAACAGTTTCATTCCTGATCAAAGCAGCTGGGCAGCACTGAGAAAATCAGAGCCAGTTGCAGCCACTTATCAAAGTGCGAAAGTAATATTTAATCTGCAACTCTGTGACAGACTCTATTCCTGTCACACATAATCTCTCGTACTCTGTTTCTTTTTAGTAGCTTCTTGGCACGCAGAATCACTGTGCGATCAGAAAAAAAAAAAAAAAAAAAAA
>KZ505641.1:1759636-1781250 GCA_002844005.1 Limosa lapponica baueri | reverse complement strand
AGTGCTTGGTGCCAATACATTTTGTTCTAAGTACTTCTTTATAGTAGCATACCACAGAGGACTTCTGATAAGAAATGGGGCCACTGAGAATGAAAAAAAAAAAAAAAAGGCTTTTCTTAGAAAGATTTATTCAGATTTAACAAAATTCCAACAAAAGACAAATGTATCCAAACCTTCAGAAGCTCACCTTTCAAATGTTCAAAAGCTTGAGGTTTTGTATCAGAGAACTTGGTAGACTTAAGTAATTTTGATGCCCTCTAACATGACTTTGATACTGCTTTACACAATAAAAACCACATACTTCAGACTATACCAATGACTTGATCAATGGTCAGTTTTTACAGCACAGTCAGTGCTGACTAGTTGAATGTATTTGGCACGTAAATTAAACTGCCCATAAGGCTTAATTTCCATTAACTGTAACTGCTTAAAGATGAGTTTATTGTCTGGAGCCACATAAGGATATGGTGTTTCATTAAACTAGGAAGGAAGGAACACCCAGAAAAAATAAGCAACCTTATTTCTTCCAACACTCTTGTTTTCATTATGGCCTTTTACACAAACATTGTGTATTGTAGCTTAAAATGAATGGGGCTGCGTGAGATGACAGATGCGTCAGCTTCTTTTGAATCCAGCTATAAGCAACCAGAGTCAGAAAGAGCCTGTTCTGCTCCCTGCTCATGAACTCTTTTGCTTTAATGCTTTCAGAACTACAAGATTTTGCTTTTAAAACAGCTCCCAAAAAGAAAAAGATGTTATAAAATGGTAAGAAAGCCAATAGCAAAGCCAGATGCAGTGAGAAACAACAGAGAGAGTCAAAAACCTCAGTAAAGGTCACTTTAAATACCATTATCTCTGCTGTTAAAGAACATACCAGACATGTGGAGCCAGATCCACAGCTGGTGAACTGACTTTGATGCAAGTAAGGCTATTTACACGATGTCTTTTTATGTTTAGCAGAGAGCAGGATCTGCTTGAGAGGACAACCATGAGGTTCCAGGCTGTCTTTGAAGAGCTAACATGCCATTTCATGCTACAGATAGCTGGGTATCATGTGTTTCATTGGCTTCTGGTTTTAAACTGCGCTCCCGCGGTTAAGCGGAGCAGCTGCACAGGAAGGAGGGAATGACTCGTAACCCAAGAGAGCCACCAGTGCCTGCACTCCAGCCAGGAGAGTGCTGTACATGCCGGAGGCTCAGGAGTAGGACATGTGGCAGCTAACTCTGACAGAGTGAAAACAGTTCGGTTTGAACCCTGTGATTTAGAAAATAGCCTTTCCCTCGAAAAGGTGGACGCCCAAAGGCAGGACCTCCAGCCCCAAGTCTGCTCTCCACATCAAAGGGCGTATTTCTACATCTAAAGCAGGAGTGCTCAGAAGAACTCTTTCTGACAGAACATGTCATTTTTTAAATGGCAATGTAACATGTTTGCCAAAGGAATTTTTCTCTGAAACCACACCTCTTATAGTCTCTTCTGCCAAGAAAATCCTTTTCTGCAGCTGTGCCATCAGTGACTCAGAGATTCCTTGGTGTCGAGTCCCTAGACTTGTCCAATCAGTAGCCCAGTGGCAGCACGGGCAAGTAAGGAAGATCAGCTCAGGAAAACAGGGAACCAGGACTGACACTTAGATATAAGCCAGATGGGCTTCTGGGGTATTTTTTCCTGTATTAAACAGAGTGAATACATCAGTGAATGCAAAAACAGATTGTGAGCTCTGATCCCACAGCTGGAATGTGGCCATGGAGGAAAGGCAACACAAATGCTCTTTCTCTGCAGCTCCCTGCATTGATCAGCAGGTGATCACAACAAGTGGAAGAGAAGCCCTGTGTAGTCCTCATGCCTGCTGCTCCGGGTCTGGCATTTTATGGCTTTTCCAAGTGGACTGCTATTACTCAGTTTAAGGTCTGACAACAGGAGAAACAGTGGAAGCAAAGTGCTTCCCAGTGGGAACAGGCAAGAAGGTGGCTAACCTGGGACCTGCTGGTAGAAATCAATCAAGAAATAAAACAAGTGAAGTGTACATTTAATCCCTTGAAATCTGGCTTCAGTTCTTGAGTTCACAACTGGTGAAGCCCAGGTCAGGATTTCCAGGGATGTTAAGTGGGCCTGGGATAGCTAAACGTGGCCTGGGAATGCCACATCCACAGTACAAGCTCGGGACCAGAGCACGACCACTGCTGCTTTGCAGAGCCACGGCACTGGGGCAGTGCCTGGGGAAAGCCAAACCTGCAAAATGCACGAGTGAACAGGGCTGAAACACGTTCAGTGCCCTCTGCGCCCAACCCACCCAGATCTGCAGGCAGGACCAGTTGGGCTCACACCATCGCACTCATCACAGTCGAGGCCTTCGTCTCCCACCTGAGCACGCTGGGCAACAGCTGACACTGAGAGCACACCAGAGGTGTTACAAATGTGGATGAAGCTGGACAGAAAGTAGGCAGAAGCTGGTTTTTGCTTAGATCTCTGGCTGTGTGATAACATCCACTGTACCCTAATGGTTCAGTGACAGTAGGATTCAACACAAGCTTTCCACAATTGCACACACAACATATACATGCATATATACACACACCCCAATACATATCTATGCATACACACATGTACGGATTCAACACAATACTCATATCCTCACAGAAGGGCAACAAGATCTACCCATAATATTACACTGCACTGATGATATTTTAACTGATTGCTATGTTAAAGACACTGTCACTGGCAAAGATTCGTATCCCTATCACTGTGACTGCCCATGCAATTAGTCTGTCTTTGTGCCAAATGATATTAATGGACAATGAATGGAAAATCTATATTAAAAAAACATTCACAGAAGAAAAAAAGTATGATCTATGTAGAGACATTACCTATAACAAAAGAGAAATCTCAAGATTGAGCATGTTTAGTGCTATAGCTCCATGCATAAAAAGCATCAGAAAATTCCAATTGTTGCCTCAACTCTTTTGTATTGATTTTTTCTGCTTATAAACAAAAAAAAAAATCCTTGCAATTTAATCTGCAAGTTAATAGTACAGCTTTGTTTCTGGTGTGTGGAGAGGCATAGTTAAGCTTACAAACATGCATTAGAAATAACTTTGAAGTGACAAAATCAAACCAGAAAAAAAACCAAAATCAATCCTGACTGCAGAAATTTACCCTTTAGCAGAGTTTAATGTCAATCAGTATATTCCTCCAAGAAACTAAAACAGGAAATTCCCTTATCATGCACTGCTCTAGATGGACAAGGACTACTGAGACATGAAGGAACTGCAGGCACCTTCTGATGGCCCGTAAGAGGCTTTGCATCCAGGCTGGACCCCATCACGCTCACCGCAAGGGAAGCCAAACAAAAGTGAACACACAGCCTCCTGCACCTTTCTAGGGGATCTCTCCAGTGAAGCCACTCAGCGCGACTGAGGATTTGACCACAAACTGTCTGCTCCACATTGCACCGCACAGCTACAAATGCAACATTTTTTAATTCATTTCATAGGAATTATGTTACAAAAATTAAATATATCAGAACTGTGAAAAGCACTAGGTGTTCACTCTCCCTAAAAAGAATGATAGCTAAATTTCTGCTGGTTCAAACGGCAGGTTGATGTTAATACTGCGGTCTCTGTGAGCACTTCCAGTCACTCAGCTGGTAATAGCTGTCTTTGATCCTGAGTCGCCAGTGAGCTACAGCAAGGCACTGAAGAGCAGTATCTGGTCTTAAATGAAATCAGTGCTAGGATTTTCACGATGAGAAAAGAGCTTTCCTCTTCTTCCCTCAACTCACCTCCCAGTCCTTACATGACATTCACACAAAATAGAGCTCTGCCTTCAGAAAAATGTATCTTCTTGGCATCTCACCAACTCTGCGCACTGAGTTGACTTTTACCAAAACGGAAGAAAATTTCCTTGATCAGACCACTCAGCTCAATCCAACACTGCAGGAGCTAACAAATCCAGGCATCTTCATTAAAGCAAATAAAACAGTAATTATAAATGGAGCTTCTTCCAAAGAGCAATGCATCAGGTATCAGACCTGACAGGTGCCATTTATTTAATCCTTCATCAAACGCAAGGTAGGTACAGCCTTCCAGCAAAAGTAGAAAGAAGTGTCAGGAAGAACATACCAGTATTTTCACAAAGCATCAAGGTTCAGATCCTGCCCTGGTGTGAGCTGGAACCACAGTCCACCATAAAATCCACCCACTTTTCTTTTCCAGGACAGCCTTTGGCGATGCACATAAATTAAGAGCAGAGTGGTGGTTCCTAAGCCGCCACAACTGGACACTGCTCCATTAAAATCACAATCCATTTACAGAAGGGAGTCCTTTTTACAAATGTTGCCTGAATAAATGAAGTGATCTATTGGAAACATCCTAGTGCAAGAGAAATTATCTCTGATAATCTCCCACACAGTGAATAATGCTGTACTCCACAAACAGCCTCACTGATCTGAATGGGCGGTTATGGTGAGTAAGGTACTACTCATGGTGAGCAAAGGTGATTAAAAAAAAAAAACAACCTCTTTCCAATTATCTACAAAGAGGTGGCCTTCTATATTGCATATATGAGACTAACGGCATGTAGGGAACTGACTCATACTTTAGGTGTGTCTTATCTTTTGAAAGACTGTTACACCAAAAATAGGACATGATGGATTTTCACCTTGTATACAGCATGGATTCAGTGTCTTCAGGAAAGCAGGGAATGCAATTCCTGTGTCCTCTGATACACAATATAAATGACAGATATACACATATAGGTAGGTTGAACACATGACAGGCTGCCACAAGTGTTTGCTGATGAACATAGCTAGTCAGTAAGTTTCAAATATCTAAAATGGGCATTGGGCATGGTAAAAACCCATCCTGGAGCTGATACTTCCTGCTGTCCTCACACCAAACAACAGCCCGGGTCCTGCCTTAAGCAGCCACTTACCATTCCCCTACATAGTGCCCTAAAGTGGTCTGAGAGCAGAACAATTATCCTGCGTAAAGGCCCACAACAGATTTTACAGGACATCAAAGTGATTTACACCATCACTTCGCAGAAAGGTAACTGTTTTGCACATGTTGTCCTTAATGTGTCTATTACTAATCTATTATTATGCAGTACAAAAGTAAGGATTTGAATGAACTGAACTCCTGCAACATTCCCCAAATTTCTTGCTAGCATGTTTCTTGCTAGCTACTGCTGTTTCCAGAAATAATGTGAAGTCAAAACTGAAAACAAACACTTTGCTTTAACTTTCTAATACAAGGGAAAAAAAAAAATCTCCCACTTCTGCTTCTCCCACAGCATCATTCTGAGCACTTCAGCTTTGTTTGCTCCAGAACATTTTAAGTGTAACCACACTTGGGAAGGGTCAGGTGGTGTACTCAAGCATTGATGCTCAATATCCAGATGACCATACATGTGCAGCACCTTGCCATACAGACTTGATGGCCTTGTAGATATAACACAGGATTGGAAGTTAAAAATAAAAACCCAAACTCCACATCTTCTGCATTTCTGTTCCTAGTCCATGTTTAACTGTACAAACATGTAGGGCGGGGACTTTCACTCTTCCTGTTGGGCAATGCATGAACACATTGGGTTTCTGATCTCATAAGAAGTCTTGATGTACTGTCAGACTTGTTCACAAGGGATGTTATTCCAAAAATGACAACCTGTGCAGATGTCTTTAATTTGGAAGAACAACTTTTTTGCAGATGTGTTCATCACCTAAATGACCAGCCAGGCAGTGAGTCCTTGCAATGGTTTTCCAAACGTGGTAGGCTTTCCAAGCAAAGACAAGCTAAGCTGTGCCAGCAGCTGGGCTCTTTATTTCCCAGCTTTCCCAACTGCCTGAAATTGTCACATGCCACACAACGTAAGGTATTACCAACAGCCCTTACTTTATACTCACCCTACTCCTTAGCAGTAAACCACATCCCCAGCTCTCACACACACACAAAAAAAAGTAGAAATCTCAGATCAAAAAGAGAAGAACCCTTGAACTGGAAAAACAGTGGAAACTATTAGCAGGTGGAATAGAGTGGACTCGGGATGCATCTTACACCTGGAAGAATAGTACTAACAAGAAGACTCACGGAAAACAAGCAGCAGCCCACATCCTGAGTGCTGTCACGTGTCTCCAGAGGTATGAAGTTTGTAAAATTAATAGATAATCAAGCTGAAGGCATAATACACTCCAATCTGCAGCTGTAAACTCAGTCTCTCAGATGCCAGATACACCATGTCAAATACCATTCTAATTACCTTTTCCCATTGCTTTTCATCACAACGTATAGAATGGACTCTAACCAGCACACTGCCTGGAGGGTTGTTCCATGAAAGCAGTGAGCTTTTCACAGCTGGAGCATGGGAAGGGGCATGAATCACATCAGCTTTTTTCCAAGGGACCACTTAGGCAGAAGTTCTCAATTTGCAGTCACTCAGTGAAAGGGAAACAAATAAAACCTTAAAAGGGCTAGCAGCAGCTTTGGGAACCGATAACAAGATTTGGAAAAAAAAAACCAAACCCTTTGATCTCTTATGGTGTAATTAACCGTAATATAACAACATACAAGTAAAGAGCGGAAGATAAGCAAGGGCAGAACCCCTACAGAAACTCAATACCTGGAGATACTGTCATCTATCTTGCCTATACAAAATGCTGTGCGACTCCACCTTAGAGGGGTTCTAGCAAAGATACAGCATTTCAAGAGGGCATACAGCAATTATTTTATTAAACTTGGACCATTCTCCAAATCTTTTCTTCATTCCTGGTGTTACACTGATGAGTAACTTCACTTCTATGACCATTCCTCTAAGTTCCATCTACATATACACCTATATCTGAATCTAACACATTATTTATGTATACAGGTCTCTGCATATATTAAGTTCTCTTTTTTCACTTCACTCCTGCTGGAATAAAATTAAATGACAGAAAAAAATCCTATTCAGACTGTGTCCAAGACAAAGAAGGGAGTCCCCTCAGTCTATCTTTCAAACTAAAAATCCCTCAAGTTAAAATAAAAAAAAGAAAAACCTCAAGAGCTTTCCTGCCTAACAGACCTATTCACACCAGTGACATTACTCCAGTGTGCAAACGTTTGCAGAAGAGGGGCCTGTCACTGTAAGTTCCCACACGCATCTGATTACAAAGCATAAGCCAATGCATGCATCTATTTGACAGCTCTCACATACGCACAACCACACATCCAGGGGCATTTGAATGTGCGAGGGCTGAAATAAGCACAGCTGTGTTCGGACTCTGCTATGTGCCTGCTCCCGTTCAGGCCGTGCAGGATTCAAACCTCTGCCATCTGGAACAGAATTGCCAATGTGCAAAGAGCAAGAACGTTGCTGCACTACTGGGGATGTAGCTCTCATTCAAAACTCACGTCTCTAGAAGGAACTTTCTATAGACAGTTCCAGGTGCCTGTCCTTGCTAAAGGCCATGTAAACTTTTACAGACAAGTGTTCTGTATTGCTCAAATTTCTGTACACAAAAATGGAGAAAAGCATCATTTAGTCACTTCAAAAACCCCAATATGAACAAACACTTATTTTATGATGTTTTCTCCCATTCAGAAATTGTGTGAGTAAGCATGTGAAAAGCTGAAAGAGGAGCTTTTTGGTTCTAATCACCGCAGCATCACTTTAATGCTCTAAAAAAGCCTTTATTGGAATCTGTCGTATCTTTGTAAAGAAATGGACTTAATCATGTAAAAGGCCTTCTTAGATTTTTCAACTCTTTTAGCATATGCTCCCAATTATAGCACTGGCATTTTGATAACAGCCAGATATTCAAGTTCTCGGTTTCATAAACAAGCATCTTGTCAGCTTGGAACTACACAGAGAAAAAAAAAAAACCAACAAACCCACACTCTGCACTACGCTATTTTTAAGACAAGCAAATCAGAACCCACCACTTCATCAGGGGAACTTCTCAGTTTTCAGAAGACATCATGCCTGACCAGAGGGAAACACCTTTTACAGTGAAGCATGGGGGTATCTTCTGCAATTTTAACAGACTTTGGCAAACAGGAATTGTACCTTTAACATACATTATGAAGACTTTAAGATGAGTGCGACAAAAAATATGCAAAAATTAGGCAAAGTAGCAATTTTTCATAAACAGCTGTTAGATAGGTATGTATTCAAAATTATCCCAAGCTAACAGGCATTCCCCAAATGCACCAACAGCTCTGAACACATAGCAAAGTGAGAGCTTTCAGCTGAAAAGGCCGGCATTTCAGAAAATGAGCTGACATTCCCCCAGCCTTGCCTCTCATAGGATGACTAAGCTAAGCAAACAGTATCTGTGTGTTGTCGATGTGAAAAATCACTGCAAAAGGCACTGCTGGTTTATACACAACCAACCCAGAACAGTAACAAGGAAAAGTTTAGAGTTTTGTTTTCAAAGTACTGCCTGAGACAGAGGTTCCAGGCAATGATGGAAGATATTAAGAGGAAAAGGGCAGCTGAAATTGAAGTTAATTTACTTCTTCATAATACAGTTGGGGGTCCGTCCCCCCCACCGCAAGTGTTTACGATGATTGCTATAAAGCATAAAAAGCTCTAAAAATTAAATGGCAATATATATCTGAGAACTGTGACTAACACACAGCAATGCCAGTTTGGGCAGGACCAGCCAAGAAAAGCTTCCTTGGACTTCTCTGGCTTCCAAACCACTTTTCTAGGGTAGCAGAACACAGTGACATCTAACCAAGGAGCTCAGTTCAGAATACAAATTGGCTGACCACGCAGACTAATTTCATAAGTAGGTACTGCGTAGGTACAAATGAGATCCCAGGTCCTATACCCTTTGGTACCTTCAGTCTGGCCTAAGGAGATTTACCAAACAAAGGAAAACATTAGTTTACCTTTGTGTTTCCAATGCCCAAGAAAACCTCTGCTGGGACCAGTGCAAGCAATGTTACTTGCTAACAAAAACCCAGTGTTAACTGACCTGGTGACTAGGAGTGGTTTTGCTGCCACACAGCTGGGAAAATTAGTCTATGAAATGACAAAGACAAAGACAAGAGGGAAATCTGCAACACCAGAAGTCAGCAGCAGTATGAGGTCCATGTTATGTTCTAAAATAGTTGTAGTGCATTCACAACTCCCAATATACTTCAAATGAAAGTTTCAGTCCAAGATTTCTACACTTCCATCGCATCCACCATTATAAGGATAGCCACTGGCTATGGAGGTCCCCAGAGGATTAACTGATTTTATGAACCAGTTATCTTCAGCAATCTGTCATGGCTCTTCAGCTGTATTTGGCTGCAAGATGTGACTGTTCCCTCCCTACTGTCACCCCCCAAGTCTCCTGATCATATTTTCTGTTTTCTGTCTTGTTAACCTTCTGCTGCCTAGGTTACACTGGGTCCAGTCTATGACATTAAACTCCCTGTGGCAAGAGCTCTGACTGCATCTCTCAGGTACAGACTGTAATTTCTCTGCAGGAAAGTCACTAGTAAGAGTTATGACACCAATTACTGTGCAGTCATACTCACATAAGCGTTAAAAAACCTTGGCTTGTGGAAGTCTTAAAAATGCCTGCTACTGCAGAGGACTTGCTTTCTGTATTTTCCCATTAGTAACACATGAAAATGATTAAATAGACCCTTTTTGCTGTCCTGCTTGCTTCGTGACTGCAAGTATTTTCTTTCCACTTGATGATGTGGCTTTTTGATTTGGTTTGGATGAAGTGCAAAAGGAAGGAGTCATTCACTCAGAATAGCAGAATATTTGTTTCACATGACTCATGCTGAACTTCATTTTGGTCCTGCATCATGACCAACTCTCTACTTGCTAACAGCAACGAACTTGCAGTATTCTGGGACTGCTGTTTTCTACATATTCATTCAGTATCTCCTGCAAAAAAAGTCTAATGCCGTAAACCCATCATCTTTGCTGCAATAGGAAGGCAAACTAATAAGATTAGGCTGAATTCAATCATCCAAGGACCTGATCTACATACACACATTCCAAGAGGTGGCTTACCTTCCAGATGAGCAGAACTGACAATGAAAAACCTGATTTGCTGACTACTTACACTTATTTTGACAGGTCTTGTCCATTAAATCCAGGAGCAATGGGCAATGTAAATGGGTCTGAGTAGGTGTTCTTGCAATGGCCACGTCAATTATCAGAACTTTAAACAATACCACTTCTGTAGCACTGTATAGTGTCTCAGGCCCTTAATTTGTAAATGATTTATGTTCTCATTCTGCAAGGACCGATGGACAGTGTCAATGCAGGACACCTGCATCAAGACTGCCCTCAAAAGGAGCAGAAATATATGCACACACTGCTCAACAAATGCAGAGATGCTCAGAGTAGCAGGACTCTAAAATTGGCAAAAAAAAAAAAAAAATTTAAAGCGTATCATCTTCACCCGTTTGGCAGAAGCCAAAATAATGCTGCAACCACCAAGAGACAGCTGCCTATTAGGCTGAAACCAGAAATATCTTCTGCTAAAGCTTGAAATGCAGTTTATATTTATCTTTGGCTGAAATTCATCTTCTCTCCCATAGCTCACACTGTATTTCAATGTACACAGAAAGATGTTTGTCTCAGCTAAGATCACATCAGCATAAATTTTGAGACAAGCTATTTACACAAAAAAAAGCAGACCTTTTAGTGTTATCCTGGTTACAACTATTTAGAAAGAACAAAAAGGCTCTGGTGGTCAAATTTAAATTAATATTTCCTAAAAGCAGCTCAGAATCTCAGAGAGCTACACATCTTTGGAGGTCTCCTCCTCTTTGTGAAAGTGATTAGAGATCTAATATCCCTGCTTCTGCCAGTGGTAGTTCATCTAATGCAGACCACTGGGAGTGTTTTAAAGAGATCTGGGGTTGTTCTTTTTACTAATGTGTTATTTATAAAACTGTACTTAGGACTGGATCAGCATTTCCATGCAAAGGACTAATTTTCTAGTATGGGGAACATGTTTTCACCTGGTGCAAATAACTTTCTACCATGTCTGAAACTCAGCATAGGGATTTCCAGTACCAAAGGACACTTTTTATCCTGCTTGGTTTTGTCCAAAAGAGAAAAGAAACTAGTTTTTTGCTTCCAATTTGCTCAGTTCATTTTCAAATCTTCATTTTTGTTACTACAATAAGGAAGTGTTTTGATGGGAGAACTTTCTCATCTGTTTTCCTCATAAACCACTGTAGGGACCATATTCAACAAGCTATTTACATTCCTTATTTTAGTATTGATTTCATTAGAATGGGTCTGTATTTTATTGGCTTCCCCATTTATTCCACTAAGAATTAAGAACCTATATAGTCTGTTGTATCTGGCCCAAAGGATCTGCTCCCTTATCCCTTCTCAAATCACAGCGAGAAAAATCTTCTCCCAGCTCTTAGTTCTTCTCTCCTATTCCTGGTTATTGAATTTAATTCAGAAATAAAACCTAAACCCACAACTCAGCTTGGGTGTCTGTGAAGAGAGAGAGAGAAATCTACATTAACAGAGTTTTACAAACTCAACAAACACATTTGTAGATTCTTCTCCTGGGATCTGCCACAGTAAGACAAAGAGTTAATTTGCAACATATTATCTCATTATTCACGGCAGAGGAATGGGATTTACTGGCAAAATCCCAAATCATTACCAGTTTTGTGTCTGGATTGCCAAACAGACATCTGTTATAAAAACAAAGTTGGTCTCTGCACAGAGGTTTTTTTTTAAAAATCAGTACCCTTGCTGGCATGTGAAAGGGGCTTCCAGCCAGAAAAATAATACAACGGGAAATGCATAAAGAAAAGATGCGACTGGAGGATTATCAGCAGAATTGAAGGAGAGCCATGTCTATGACATGAAAAATGGTGCTGATAGAAGCAATAAGGGAATAATTTGGGTACAATTACTGTCATGATTTGTGCTGCTGTCACAGTCTGCAGAGGCGAGAGTGTCCAGCTTGTCTGCCAACATTGTCCTGAAGAGACAGCAGTGAGACGATTTTTCCTGGACTCTCCGATTTAAGAGGTGAGATGATGCCTGGTTCATTACACTGCAACAAATTCTTAACATGGAGCCTTGAAACCACTCTCCACCCCCAGAATCAATAAGTAGCACAGATTATAGGTGTTGCCATTGACTTCCCCTTCAAACAGATAGACTCTGGGTAAGACCCACAGGAGAGAGAATTTTTGTCAAGACCAAGCTGAGAAATGGAGCCCCGCATCCTGGGGTGCAGGGCAAGTGGGAAGTCTGCAGGAGGGCAGCTCTGTGTCAGGAAACTCCACACTGCTTCACAGCAAGTCCAAGTTTGACAGCTCTTCATCGAGTTCTTTGGCCATGACTCTGCTTTGTGAAGCAACAAGAGCTTGCAGGATGGAGCCTCTATTTAAATAGTCAAAAATCCACAAGCATCCTATTCCAGATGACCAAGATTGTTTGGAGCTTCTACGCTAAAACGTAGCTCCTGTTTCCTGCAGAAATTCTTCCTAAAGAGAAGCTTCTCCTACCGTGAAGCACAATCAACATGCTGAGGAGAAAGGATACACATGTAACCAGCGCTTTTGAAATAGATGCCATGATCTTCTGCAGGCAGCCCAGGTAGCAACATGAGAAAAGAAACAACATCCCGTTACACAGTACTACCCCACTAAGCAAGAGCAATCTGCCCAGAATACATAGCTGGCTGGCTAACATTATTTTCTGTGTTCCCGCTGGAAACGCAACAAGGCAAGGCAAGGCAAGGCAAGACAGGAAGCATCACAGAAGCTTAGAAACTATGTGGTTCCAGACACTGGGGAATTTTCCTTGTACTGAAAGGCTAGAAAAATTATGAGGTTGTATTTGTCCTTCAGCATGACTCCCTGCGATTGCCAAAAGACTCCTGCATGCTCACAGAACTGTCAAGACACAGGACTATATACTCATGAGTCAAACCATAAAACTCACGAGGTTAGCTAAAAAAAAAAAAAAAAAAAAAACACCACAAACCACAAAACAAAATCATGATATTTTAAAATATAATAATTTTCTGTTCTTTAATTTCCTTCCTATTTTTCAAGTAGGAGATGCAAGATACTCAAGAAATTTCAGCAGTTGTGGCATTTCTGGGCAACCCCCTAGTTCCCAGAATTGGGTCTAAAGGAAAATATCAGCTACCCCAGGTCCATCATGACAGGAAAAGGAAAGGAACAACTTAGCAAGACATCCATCTAAGACAAGAGCGTGAAGCTGGTTCTTGGTCTGTTTAGATCAGCTGGAATTGTACTGTGGATTGTAAGAGAAGACTCCATGCCCCACGCCCGCAAACACTCAAGGGAGGGAAGGCTCTGACAGATAACACTGGCTTTTCTCCAGTCCTTGTCAAAACAAAATTAAGCCAGTTTAAGAAAAAAAATCGATCAAGCTTTACAATGGTATATCTGAGAATGTAACATTAACACAGGAGCTGTGCCTTGTCTTAAACAGGGGCACTAATTGTGCCCTGGCTTTGAAGAATATCCTTGGGGCAGCTTAAGAAGTATTTTTAGGCTGAAACACTGGATTTTTTTTAACTGCAGCTACGAATGCATGTTTTCTTCTTCTGTTTCTGTTATGGGTCCAGTACATCCAGGAAAGAAAGAGGAGCAGAGAGTAGTACCTTTTACAACTGCAGTAACAAGATTGTCCATAGCTCATCCATCAATGCCCAGAAGATACAGCTCACTAAAATGCTTGGGAAGATGACTGGACTGGGTAAGAGAAGACACCAATCACTATTTTAATCAGCCCAGGGAGTTCAAAGGGTGAGAAGTGATTCATTCTTGCCCATATCCTCACTTTAATAGCATTTCCAAGGGTTCATATCATAACCATCTAAACTGCAATTTCAAACTATATGCACAATGATTTGCGGCAACTACTGAACTTCTGTGAAAGAGAGGCTGGGCTGAATATTTGCCTCTAAATAGCATATGTCAAAACAGGTAGGATGATCTGGAAGACTGGTGTGTAAACGCCTGTGGTGGAAGGCTTCAGCCAGTGAGATTTAGGAGCACACTTATAAAAGCTGGCCTTAGTCTCAAAATATACTCATCTTGGTCCCTTCTTTATGAATCAGCAATCATATCCTGCCGATGATGGTTCAGAAAAGCCTGCTGGCCCCTGGTATGAACTGCCTCACTGAACTGCAGCAATCCTCCTTCCTATCCAACTGATTGCAGAGATAGTAACAGTGGGTCCAGTGCATCTTCCCTGGCTTTTGGCCATCCACAGAAGCCCTCACCCAAAGCATCCCAAGGTCGGACTGTGAACCCAGGACACAGGCTTTGCCCCTGGGATGCAGTCTTCATCACACAACAGCACAGCTTTGACAGTGAGCTGATCCCAAGAGCAGTAATGTCTGCTCCTCATTTGGACAGAAGGCAGCCCCAAGCTCCTGCATCTTCATTGACAGGCACAGTAAGCTGATTCAGGGAGTTTAACCATCCCATAACAAATAGATGGTTTTGTAGGACCTGTTTTTCTGTGCACTTGTGCCAGTTCAAAAAAAAGAGACAGGAGCAAATAGCAATGTAAAGGGAGGTCAGTGGAGAGGCAGCTGGTTCTTGCATCAGCTGAGTGTGAAACGAACCTACCCACCAAGTATTGGTGCTATTTGGCATCTCTCCATAACAGATGGGATGGATGTATAATAGACAGTTTTATTTTTTTGCCTGTGAGTAATGACTGTCTACCACTCATCCGATACAACAATGTCTCCTCCTTTAGATATGGAGAAGACTGATACCACAGACATCTCAGCTTACAGACATACACAAGTGGTTAGGGTTTTCAATAATTAGTTTAAAATAAACTGCAAATCTGAAAGAGAAACAGACCTCATACTTCTCCGAATATAGATAACAGTCTTTCCTAGTTATTTAAGAGTGTCAGTCATATTCCTCAGTTTGAGAAAAAAAGAACAGGTCATTTTTGTTACATCAATGGTGAAAAGCACCTAGCAACTTGAATGTCCACTTGGAGACAATATAAGAGATCTTAATTTCAAAGAGCTCAGCAGCTACATTTTGCAAGCCAGGATCTTCTCCAGCACTTCAAGTGGCACATCAAAGATTTAAGATAACCTGAAATCAAGACTGACATTTGAAAAATCTTGACCAGTCCTCATCTGTGAATCATTTTCAGCTCGTGCTCAGAAATCAATTTGCACATTGGATTTCCCAGGAGAATATACTTCACTCAGTGAAAGCAAGTCACATATTTGGAGTCTGGATTTCAAAACAGTGTTCCTGATGTAGCTGTAACCAAACTGAAATCAAGAAGAGAGGACACTGAAGGCTTGGGTGCAAGAAGAACAATCATGACTCTGCATTTAGACCTGATGAAAACGACACAGGGAAATGGGGAAATAAATCTCGAGACCAATAGTTTAAAACAAGATGTCCTCAGCTGAAAATAAGTAGGTGTCACTGTCTGACATGTCAAAGGATAGATGAAAGTTTTATTTCACTTAACAGAAGAATACAGTCTCCAAAAATGTCTCTGAAACTAAAACTAAAAGAATTAACACAGTACAAGAATAATGCAATAGAACGTCTAACTTTGAGAAACAAAACATCAAAAACCCTACCACATAAGTGCTAGCATAAAAGGATCCAGAGAAGCATCTTTCTCTGAAGTATTCATTGCAGTGTTTTACAAATTACATAAACTCAATTTATATCACCTTTCTAGGGCAGCAGTTAAGCAAAATATTTAAGGGCATGCTTAATTATTCCAGTTCAGCAAAACACAAGTGTCTAAGTACACAAAGCATCAGCAGAGTATAGGCTAATGCCACCTATAGAGCCTAAACTGTACATCAGTGGTTTGCAGAGCAGGACTGCTCGCTTGAATTGGGATGTAAAACTGTCATCAACAATAGCCTTCAGCATGTAAAGGCCTGTAAGTTACCTGAGTTCTGGGATAACGTTATTATTAGGCACCTCTTCCAGCCTTGATACTCAGATGTCCACATCTAACTCCACAGCTGTTCACCTGAACAAAACCAGCCTGGTTTTCAAAGGTCTGAGCAGCCACAGATTTTACCAACTCCAGCAGCTATTGCAAGCGTCAGCACTTCTGAAAGCTAACAGCTTTTATACAAGTGCCTTAAGGTCATCTCAGCTCCAAGGCACCCAACTCTGAACATCCTGAATTTCTTTCGTTCTATTGAAAAGTTCAGAGACTGGGGTTATATAATAATACTAATAATAAACACATTCATAAAATAATAAGGCGTTGGTATTGTACTATTTAATTTGTTGTGAAAAGTTGCCATTTCAAATTTAAAGGCATTTAGTGTATTACCTCAAGTCTGTGTTCTTGGGGACATGTGAACATGAATCATATCAGCTTTTATTTAAGAAAATATAGGCTTCCAGCTCTTATGATAACAAAAACATGAAAAGTGAAGATATTTATAAAAGAGCCTGGCAACAAACTAAGAGAATTGACTGTCAAAACAGCTCAGGTGCTGAGGAAACCTAGACCAAGCTTTTTTCAGTAGAGTTGGCAAATCAGTATTTACTGTTCTGCTTGGACTTGCAAAAAACACAGCCAAAATGTCACAATTTGAAATCAGAATAGAAGCAAAAATAATTTCCCTGTGTAAACTATCATTTACATGCCTCCTAACTGCCTGATTTGGGTACCATTTTGAAGACTCCATGTTACAACAGATGAGATGGAAAGAAATTTATTTCCATAAAAAACTCATCAGCTTCAGCTACTTCTAGAAATTGAGAGCACAAGTTTAGCGTTTGCATTTCTGCATACCTCCTGGGGATGAAAACAAGTTGATTTGATTATAATGGCACAGAGAAATCAATGTGAAAAGCCATAAGCTGTCCTCACAGTGCCAATGTGTGCTGTGAGCCTGCCTGCACAAAGTTCAATCCCATCATAATCAAAAGATAGACGGTCTTATCAGAACTGAGTAAACACAGGAGAGAAATAAGTCATACCTAAATGAGCTGACTTGAATGTGGAAACAGCAGCACCTAATTTTTCTTTAAATGTGACCACTTTGATTTAGAGCAATGGAGTGACTTTTATGAACATTTTAAGTACTGCATATCTGTATTATAGTATTCTTTATCTTGCCAGAAGAAAACTATGGGGTGTAATTCTCGTTTATAGCAGCAACTGCTTTTGGCTGATCTGTCAGTTAAAAGGGACATAAATGTAATTTTCCAAATTTGAAGATCTCTTTGCCTTGCCAGTGCAACAAAAAACATCCCAGGTGCGAGACATTTGTCTGGGTTTTTTTCTCCTTTTAAAGAGAACTGAAATTATATTAAATGAAAATGTGACAAATAGGGGAAAGAAACATAGCTAGTCTCATGATATTCTTTGTATCAAGAATTAATGTAAAAACTGTTTTGAGTAAGTAACAAATAACATATAAAAACATACTCATTAAAACCTATGTAGATCTAATTGCAAGAGAAACACAAACAGAAACTGGGGAGATTCTCACAGTGGAATCTTTTCAGGATCTATCTAAAATTTCAATGATCACAGCTGCAATAAGGGGAAGCCTTTCCAACCTCTTGGAGTTCCTGCAATATGTCAGCAACCATGTGGATAAAAGTGTTTATCTCACATAATATGGATTTCAAGAAGAGTTGTGACAAAGATCTTCATTTAAAGCTCTTGAAAGCTAAAAGCCACATGATAAGAAGGGAAGTCCTAGCATAAAAAAACAATTGTTTTAGAAGTTGGGAAACCGAAGAGAGAAGTAAGCATTCAGTTCCCAGTGAAAGGGGGTCATCAGTGAAGTTTTATTAGGAGGCCACACTGGAGAAGGGAAGATGATATTAGAAATCCTCAGCTAATCTACATATTGAATACTACATGAAGGTATGGTCCTCTCACCTCAGATGAGATAATTAGAGCTGGAATATGCTCATGGAAAAACAGCAAGAATGATCAAAGGTACTCCTCTGTATAAGGAATGACCGAATAGCCTGGAACTCATTAATCTGGGAAACACCTGACTTACAGGGACACAGAGGTCTGTAGAAGGATGACTGGCGTCATATATAACGTGGATAACAACAGATTGATTTCTGTCTTTTTCAAGGCAGGACCTTGAGCCTACTAAGTGAAGCTAACAGCATCCCTGTTCTTCACACAAGTAGGATCACCCTGTGAAAGGACACTGTGGGTGCAGGAAGGTTGCTTAGGCTCAGGAGGAGACTGAATCATGAAACTGAGTTTTACTGTTAAAAAGAACTGGATCTGGGAACTGCTCCCTGGGTTTCCCAATTCAATCAGGGCTTTAGATTTGATCATCTTGCAACTGGGTAGGTAAAGCAGTTCAGGGGCTACTGCAACATATAGACCACGCTAATAACGTCTCCCGTAGCAAAGTAAAAGGAGCCCTACACTGAAGCATCTATGTAACACTGCATTCATTTTTACCTTCAACTTAGATCTCTTCCTCACATCTATGAATACACAGTCAGGATGTACAGAGACATCCAAGCTGAAATCTTTCCATATGTTGCATTAGGGAACCCTTCGATGTTCTTTCTGCAGTCACTACCTATAAGATGAGCAAACAGCACAACAGGAACAGCAGCTGTTGCAGAACTATTGCTCATCTCCTGTTTTATCCCATTTCCACTACAAGGAAATCACAGCTTTGTCCAGAGTAATCTGAAAGCTGCAGTAGGCACTTGCCATAAATGCTGGTCACATTTCTCCAGCTTCATTGCAGATTCCTGATGGCCTGAAGCAGAAAGCTCATTAAACGTGACTTGTAGGTCTAATAGTTAACTTACAGGACAACGGGAAAAGTCTGCTTTATTCAGTTCAGAAGGTGGCTGCACTTAATTGCTTCTTTCATCAAAGATCTGTTCCTTTGTGAAGAATGGTAGAGGATCACTCATCATTATTGCCAATTTGCTGAGACACTTAAAACATCAATCTCTTTACACAGAAAGAATCTGCTGAAATTATCACCATTTACGCTGTCTGATGAGCTTTTGCTCCTCTTTGCAATTTGGAAGTAGGCCACCCCATTAATATATTCCTAGACAGGTTTAAGCAGGAAAGTATTAGTGTGTCCCTGCTAGTAGTAACAGTATCATGGCCTAAGTACCAGCGAGCCCTCTGAAAGGCAATCACAGAAGTGTCTATAAGCTTCCTGTGCACCAGGGCTTGTGCAAAATTAAATTCCAGCCATAGAAATTATAATCAGGACTGGTTTGTCAGCTTAATGAATGGCTGAGGTCTTACAGAATAGTTTTAACTTTAATGAACTTAGGATAAAAATGTCAGCAAAGTAGGTATTTGACTGAATTAGAAAAAACATGGTTCTCCGACCCTTGCTGAATTAGGCTGGTGATGGAACTAATGGCCTAAATATGACACATTTAGGTCCAGATTGATGCAACTTTATTCCAGGTACTCCTGCAAAGAATTACCCCTTGAGACATAACTGGAGACCAGCACCTGCCTGGTACCCTTCACACCTCACTGAAGAGCCTGAAGCTTGGGGGGAGGACCCTGGGCCTCTGTTCCTTTACCTGACCTACCCCCAAACCGCCCCCCCCCAGCACAGCAGTTGCTGGTAAAGAAAAATGAGACACAATCCCAGCCCTTTTCATGACTGTATCCGCAACCGCAATCATTTCAGCATAGGATAAAGCAGCACAGAGCAACTGCTATCAAACACAATGGTGAGATTCTTTGCAAAGGGCAGTTCAGGAGTCCTTTCTGCCATTTATCACCACACTGAAATGCCTCAGAGTCCTAAAAGCATCCTTCACTCCTTTTCGTGTCCCACTCACTGATGTTAAGGCCATGAGCAGGAACATCATAATAGAAAACCAAGAAATGAAGGCACAGGAGGTAATGGTCCAGGTGGCTATTCTCCCAACTCCTGACTAAGCGTTCTTCAGAACCCTGAAATGATTACTACATTGTTCCCATGGCAGCAGCTCATTTTATAGCAGTTTAATTCCACCCAAGACTTACATGCAATGCTGGAAATCATTCATGTAGCTACTGCCATCTTCGTCCCACAGACCTGCAGCATGTGAGGCAAGATTCAAAGCTTATTTCATTATTGTCTGGCTAAACCAGTGCATTCAAGAAGTCACATAAAGAACTGCCACAAGACCTGGACCAGGTTCAGATGTAGACAAGTCCAGAGCCAGAGGAGTATTTTGGAAGGAGAGGAGCATGCAGTTGGCAGCTGTGGCAAAGTGCTGCTCTACTCCCCTGGCACAGCCCTTACACAACCCTAACAGCACGGCTGTCAGAAAAAGTGAAGGAGGCTTGAGTATTACACAAAGCAACTGATGATAACGCAATACTTTTGCTCGGCTTTTGCTTACTCAAATATTGGCTACTTAAAAATATAAGAAGAAATTACAGTAATCAGACACACCTACAAGTAGACTCCTGGAGTTATACATTTACCATTGCTGTATTACCAAAGAACAAAGGCAAAGTTAAGTAACTGCAAGCTTGCAGGCTACCTTTTAAAATGTGCTTCTTGTCAAGTGTGGAGAGCTGTGGATTCCCTTTAGATGCTAAACTTGAAGACACAAAGGATTTCAAGCAGTAAGTAGTTAACTGCCAACCAATTTTAAAACAAAATAACACATACACAAGACGGCATTTGTCTTGCAATTAGTTGTATGCCACATTAATTTTCTCACCAGCCTGTTCATTTTCAGCCCCTTCCCTCTTGCTTCTCAACTCCATCCAAACAAGCCAGAAATAGCTCTCCGATTCTTAAAATGACCCAGCTCCTACCTTCAACCGTTCTGCAATTCAAAGTAGTCTAAGAGCTATGTAATATAGCCCTCCTGGCTACAGTCGCTACAAAGACATACACTAATTCAGTTTGCATTAGGGAAATTATGTCTGCTCCACCCTTTTGTGCCATCTTCTGCTCAGGAAACTTCTTTCTCTTCCAGGCTGGAATAAAATGCACTGCATCAACATTTCACTAGTATTATGAAAAAGAGAGGAGATACATCAGGAGACAACTACACAAGTTAAGCAAGGAAACAGGCCTGGGTGGGATAAAGTGACCCTGACCCTTGAAAAGTGAAAGTAACTCTAGTCCCAAGAGTTGGGACTGGCCAGAGGCTTCTGTTCCCACCCTCCCTCAGGGACCACTATCACCTAGGGCCACCACCATGGCAAGTAATGAAGGCATAAAAGAAAAAAAAAGCCAAGTGCCCAGCATGGCGAGGTCCAGGGATGCTGTGAAGCCTCATGCACAGCCAATAAGCCTCTGTTATTAGCCATTCTGAATAGCTACCCTAAAAAATGCCTTCTGTAGACCTTCTGTTCTGTTTAAAGGCAGAGAGACCTAAATTTGGATCTGTCTGCTAAGCCTGGCACATCTCTGAAATTAAGCTCACCAGCAGCAGCAGTAACAACAGAAAGCCAAGTGTGGGAGCCAACAGAAAAACAGAAGTGCAGGCTGCACAGTTCCAAGGTGGAAGAGATGTTTGCCTCCTTGCTGGTAGGAGAAATACACTGTTGTTAAAAAAAAAAATTAAAAAAAGGAAAAAAAAAATAATCCCAAAACAAGACAACAAACAAAAGAAACCTGACCCTGCAAGCTTTAGGTACCCTCCCTATTGAGGCTGATTACGCAAAAG